>JADDOH010005900.1:0-24692 GCA_016648135.1 Agrypnia vestita
ATTCGTTTGTTTTAAATGTGATTCTGTGAATTCTGTCATGGCTTTACTACATTAAAATTATACTTATACTACTTATACAATACAGCGACGTTCCCTATTTATACCCGGACATCTACCAAAAATTCATTTTTGACATTTGGTACCAATACATCGACATATCTTATTATTATCATCTTCTTCGTAATACAAAATTTAAAGAAAAATTGTTTCTTCTTTCTTCAGTGAAAAGAACTGACGTAAAATCGGACCAATACGCTAATTTTGTATGCAAATCCAAACTTCAAACGGCTCTCTCGTAAAATTCATTTTTCGTAGATGTCTCAGTTTACGCAGGGACTGCCGATATGTACAGCGCTGATGAATTCCAAATAAATAAATAAACATGTTACAAAATACACTTTTTATGCTTGTGTCACTGGATAATGTAAAAAATAAATTAAATTACATTAAAAAAGAAAATATACAGTATACAACGACAAGCACTCGCTATCAAGACCCAGGACTTTGAGAACCCAATTTTTTTTTTTACGTTTGATTGCCGGCATTGTGTTCCTGAATCTAACCGCGTTTTCTTGTAATAGGTCTCTAAATCTGTTACTCGAATCCCCGAGACTCACAAACGAGTTGGGCAACATCTCCGACCGAGAAACATCTTATCGCGCCCGGGTAAGATGGGAGGAATGATTGAGGAAGTGATGGGACCGGATATCCTATCCGTTTCCCTTTGACAAAAGGAAGAAATGTAATAAAGGTCGGCCCGAATCAACATAGCTTATTTCGCGTCCTGGAAGTCCTCTAGCGAGTTAGGAAAGTGACGAAGCCTTATAAAAAATCTGACTACAATGTTATCCGAATATGGTCTCCATTATTAATTCACACAATAAGCAGCTGGCCGTCAAAATGACGTGATAATTTTAAAAAAAGTTCAGAAATATGCCTAAATTTTTTTTCAGAATGCAACAGAGCTAGGCGTATTTCTGAACTAAATTATGTCCACAACACCTAAATTATGAGTCAATAAGCATCAATGCTCTTATATCAGTAGTACTTCAAAGTTGCCAATATTTCTGATTTATCTTAGCTTGAAATGATTAAAACCTTTCAGAAATTTCATCCATATTTTTTTGCACAAAGTTTTAATCATTTTATCTGACTTGTATTAAGGTGAATGAATTTTTAATAATCAATATACGTTCAAGTTTTTTGTTTGTAACATTGTGGAAATTCATTTTTAATATTTAAAAAAAATATTATAAACAACACTGTTTTATTCCACTATATATTTTTATTCAACTGTTTGAACGTTTTCGAGATTTCTCTCATTGTCAATAACACGTTTACAACTAAATTAAAAATAATTCGAGACAGTATTTATAGGGATTGGGTGGGTGTAATGGTGGTGGGGACGGGGGCGGGGTTAGAATGGTTAGGAGTGGCTAGGAGTAGGGTGGTATCTGGATGTTAATTGTATTTCTATTATTTATTTTATTATTATTAATTTCTAAGATCTCCAAGATGTCCATTCTTCTTCCATTACTGCACCCATATAACAATTTCGAATTACTATTATCAAACTTATCTACCTCCATTCTGGCATACTCTGCCATTTCTGAATTTAATCTAAAGTTTTTTATGGCTCTTTTATGCTCATCTAGTCATTCCTTTATTTTCCTCCACTTTGTCCGATGTAAATTGTATCACAATCTCCACAACTTAATCGATATACTCCGCTTTCATCGATTAAGTTATCGATCGATCTTTAAATAATAGAAATACAATTTACATCCAGATACCACCCCACTCCTATCCATTCTAACCCCGCCCCCGACCCCCACCACCATTACACTCACCCTATCCCCCACAAAAAACGTGTTATTGACATGAGAGAAATCTCGAAAACGTTCTAACAGTTGATAAATATATAGTGGAATAAAACAGTTTTGTTTATGATATATATTTTTTAAATATTAATCAATTTACGTTACTTTAATAATGTTCTCAGGTTTTCATGGCCATTTAGATTATTCTCCTTTGTGTTTTCTGGTGTATTATGCCGTGTTTTTACGACTTTTCTGGCTGGCATTTTGCATCCCATTGCAAGGTCCATCACAACAGAGCTGATGTGTTGTGAGTGTTGATGTTGTAGTTGTTTTGTACATAAGTATTGGCTTGCAATACCGTGGCTTCCAGATACTTGCAATACCATGGTGGTAGATTCCAGATTGCATCAGTACCACAGAGTATAAAATTGTACAGAGATGTATAAAGTTATACAGGGACGAACTAAACCCATTCTTTAGGCGAGGAGATTGGATCACAGCGGAAGTATGTCCGCCCATCGCGTGTATTTCAGACACATTCGAACTACATCGAACGCATTTAATTAAACTTAATTAAATCATCTAGTAAGCAAAACACAATTGACGATGTTTTTATTCCCTTTATATTAACTCGTGGCGTCTGCTTGCTTGCTTGCCGGCTTGCCGTCAAAAAAATTTTGAATCGATTTTTGACCCTTTTTCCGTGATCCAATCGAGCTGAAACTTGGCAAACAGACTCGTGGCGACGATCAAAAAGATCTATCAAATTTTCGTTAAAAAAAAATTAATAATTATAGTATAATTTCGGATTTTTAGAAATTTTATTGGTTTTTTCAAATTGGAATCATTAGAAAAGTTTGATTAGCAACGGCGGCCCGATAACGTCGTGGAATATTTTCTAAATTTGAATTACTCCGTCGGTATACATAATAGGTACTTCACTACGAATGTCGAAAATTTAAATTGACTGACAAATGTTTTTAGAATTTAATCTTCAAAGCATAAAGTGTCTTATCAAAGCTCAAAACATCTGACATTTTAGAAATATATTAGACTACTGTAAGTTTAGTGTTATGTTATATGTTTTAATACGTCTTTAATTGTGGTTATTTTTACAAAGAAAGGGAGTATAATAAAAACTTGGTTTTTATTGGTTACTTTTTTAATTTATTTTTTTAAATTTCGTCCCAAACCGAATCTCTTCAAGTAAAAACGTATTTTTGTAATAACGTGTAACTTATTCACTAAGATATTATACTTTATAAGAGTATTTAGTTTGACCTTTTCGTAACTGTTTTAAAATTTCCAAGCTTGTAGAAATTTCAAACAAGTCAAACACGTATTGAAACAGTGAATCGTGTACCAAGAAAATTACGTTAGTTCATGTCTACATAATTTGGTAGTCTGCGATCAGAATGATCTTTAACAATATCTCTATTTTTTACACCTATTTATTTGAATAAATATATCAGTGACTAATTTGTACAACTGTAGTGTTATAATATTTCTAAATTTGATACCAGCTCGGCGGAATGGGACGATTTAAAATTTGTGACAATATTCCAAGAAGGCTGGCATTGTTCCGTCACAGCCACCGACTCAGCTGTTAGCCCCCACTCCCCGGCAGCGCCCGCCCCTAATACCCACCCCCCCCCACCCACCGGAGGTTCGCTATTTAATTACAGGACTTATTTACTTAATGTCTCCGCGCACAACCGGAAGAATTACCCAGCGGAGGAAATTGTTTCAGCGTCATATAAACTTAACTTTTCCGCGAGTTACAAGAAATCCTTGAACATTTCTAGCTCGGCATTATGTCGGTGTTTTGATTACAAAATTTTAAATCTAAAAAAATACAACAATATTTGAAATATGTCTGTTTCTCGACATTTTTATGCATTTATACAGGGTTATTTGTAAAACATTAATAACCTCCTAGGCAGGACTATATTCCTGCCTTGATTAAGAGTCGAAAATGTTCAAGCTTATATGACCTAATATCAATAGTTAAGGAGATATGCGACATCAAATTTTGCATTTTTTTTTCAATATTTCTAACTTATTTTTTGTAAAACATTGGACTATAATTACAGTAACTCACATCGAGTACGAAAAATTCATTCGTTTCAATACAAGTTAAATAAAATGAAAGAAACCCCGAAAAAATTTCAATTGGAATGTTTTCCAATTGGAATTCGAATGTTTTTTATTTGATTTGCATTACAGGGAATGAATTTTTCATTTTCGAAATAAGTTACTGCAATGATAGTTCAACATTTGACAAAAAATAAGTCAGAAACATTGAAAAAAAATGCAAACTTTGATGTCGCATATCTCCTTAACTATTGATAATAGCTTGAACATTTTCGACTCATAATCAAGGCAGGAATATAGTCCTACGAGGTTATTAATGTTTTACAAATAACCCTGTATATTACAAGGTTTCTTTTTATTTTATGATATGACAATACATCATATAAAAATACAATTCCGGTACTATAAAATCGGCGTGCGAATTTTTTTTGATATACACGCTAGGGATTTTTTTTGTTTCTCTTTCGGGTGCGTAGGTTTTCACGGCCGTCGGATAATAACTCTAATAAAAACCGACCCACGAGAAAATAGCCCAAAAAAGACTATGATATCGCCTCTATTTTGTTCAAATTCTTCCTCTGGCTGTGTTTTCAAAACACCCTGGCGGATTGTCGTGTCCCGTGCCTTATTTACAAACACTAAAAGTTACAGCAATATAAAATCCCTTTAAGACTTATGCGACCCTTATAAATATTTAGGTACAATTTAAAGCGGTAGGGAATTAACTTTTCCGATTTATATTTAAATGATAATGCATATTTTCATTTACTCCAAAAAATTTTAAATTAGCTTGAAAAATTCACGTTTATTTCAGAAAAATGACAATAAAAACTATTTACTACTTTATTGAAAAATTAATCGAGAGTAATTTTATTTTTGACATATTTTTAAAAACTGTTCGGTTTACTTCATTGTGTATGTACATATATATAATAGTGTCAAACCATTACTTTAACTGGCTACACATTGTACAATTATTTGTGATTTTCATCTGATTTTATCGATAATCGGTAACCATTGTCTTGTGTTGATGGTTGCCCGTTGAATTGCGAAAAATCAGTTACCAATCATCGACACAAATATATACAAATCTTAAATAAGTGATAGTGTGTCACCAATTAAAATACTATCACAAATATATATTATTCACATAGGTTGTTTGTTTTGTTAGTTAATTTAGATTGAATTCAGATCCAAAAGCTCCAATTTAAAAATGCTTAATATAAAATATGGCTACTGGAAGTGAGTGCAAATATAAATATTTTTAAGTAATTCTTGGTAGGTTTATAAGTTTTTTAATTGAAATAAAGTCTTAAAGGAATGAATTCACGCTTTAATTAGATACAATTTTATCGACATTCAAAGGACTGACAAATCGTATAGGGATATAAAAACTTGCGTCATTCTATTAAAACTGGATTTTAACTTTAATTCTGAAAAAGTTCGCGCTACCTGCGATATTTGTCTGATATTTCAACAATACAGGCGCGTGTCTAAAATTCTGACAACTAAACGCTGTTCATTTTTGACAATTTGAAATCATCACGCGAATATTAAACATGCAATCTAAATTAAAATAAAACTATAATCATTATGATGAAAACATTCTACGATTTATGAGGTATCCAGTAATTGAGTACTCACCGTAAAACTTATAGCGTAATCTTTTGCATTGTAGCACATAATGACATTATGGTTAAAATTGTATACTCAATGTAACGGAAATGTGGTACATACTTTCGCAATATTGAAAATTTATTACGATCAAATATTTTAGAAAACTTAGCGATTAATATGACAAAAATGTAATTAACATTAAAACTCCATCTGTTACGTCCTCTCTTCTGCGTTTAATGACCACGCCCTCTTACCTCCTGACCACCTCCTCACGCCGTCCTTTAGTCTTAAAGTTTAGTATTAGTATCATCACTGAATATGATGCATCAGGATCGAAAACGTTCTTATCGTTATAAACAAATAGTGAAAGTAAACGAAGTTATCATTTTTCAATATATTTTTCAAAATGGTCTTTCACAAAGTTACACAAGAAAAATTCGAAAAATTTTATAACGACCTGTCAAAATGTGTATTACACTAATATAATGCACATTTATATAAGAGTAAATAAATGTCTATAAAAGTAAATAAGAAAATAAATAAATAAAGTTTTAGGATTATCTAGAGAATAGATAAATATATCTAAGTATATTCAGTTTTTTTGTGTATTTAATATACAGATTTGTCGAAATCTACAAACAAAAATGTTTACGTATTGATAATAATTTAAACTTAATAGGTAAGCGAATGTTATTGAAATGCTTGATTTATATTATTTACTTTTTACTTCTTATGCTAAAAAATAAGTCAATGAAGTTGCATTAAATTCCTCTGATTTTAATTTTACTTTTTTTATTTTTTTTATTATTACGGGCATTTTGCGAAACTGTATAAGCAGTTTATGTACAAGGTTAAATTACAGTATATTTAACATAACATTATCTAGTCGTCCTAGAAAGATGAATGAGCGATTCAGTGGATATGAGGTTATTAAGATTCCACGTGGCTACACGATTTTAAATATACACAGATGTCAAATGTCAATATGTCATATGTCATATGTAATATGTCATATGTCATATGTCATATGTCATATGTCATATGTCATATGTCGTATGTCATATGTCATATGTCATATGTCATATGTCATTTGTCATATGTCATATGTCATATGTCATATGTCATATGTCATATGTCATATGTCATATGTCATATGTCATATGCCATATGACATATGTTGTATGTCAATATGTTGTATGTCAATATGTCAATATGTCAAATTTCAATATGTCAAATGTCAATATGTCAAATTTCAATATGTCAAATGTCAATATGTCAAATGTCAATATGTCAAATGTCAATACGTCAGATGTCAATATGTCAAATGTCAATATGTCAAATGTCAAATGTCAATATGTCAATATGTCAATATGTCAATATGTCAATATTTCAATATGTCAAATGTCAATATGTCAAATGTCACGGATAGTTCATAATAAATACACAAAATGAGATTGTTTGGTAGTACCGAAGCGGCTAAGTGTAAAGATATCTACAAATTAGGATAAAGGAACGAAATTGACGATTAATCGACACCCCCTGAAGGAATAATGTCAAGGATACGTTGGATTTTTTTTAAACAATCAACATTCTTACCGGCAATACTCCTTACACCTATAAAAAATCCGGAAAAAAATCAACACACCGCGTTAGATTGCTTGGAGGGTGAGCGGTAACTTAATGATTTATTATTTTACCCTCCACGCTATTTATGCGCATAAAAAAATATTTTAGATTGAAAAACAACCATGCGAAGTTTTGTAAATTTAATATCATGCACAAATTAATTAAAATTTAGCTGTCTTCAATTCTGAAGGTTGGGGCTGTACAAGGACTTGTTAATTGATCCCCTAGGCTGGGAGTTCATTGTTCTAGGGGCAAGAAGGAGGCTCACAGACGAAGAGGCTTATTTTCAGCATCCCCCTTATTACGAAATATAACGAGAACGACCTTGAACCTTTGGCGACCTTCTGTATGACCTGTAACTTCATGAATAATTATTGTACATTTTATATTATATCCACGTTTATGTAGGCTTTTGTATTACAGATTCGCATATTCGTGTATTCAATCAATTGTTTTAAATAAACAATATATATATATATACATATATATATATAGTAATCCCTCGTTTATCGCGGTTAATCCGTTCCAGACTCTACCGCGATAAGTGAATTTCAGCGAAGTAGTATTCTTTGTTAACAAATTGAATATTTTCGTAGTCAAAGCATAGAAAACATATTTACGATACTTTAAATAAGGTAATTAACATTCTGGATTTAAAATAAAACTTACCTACTCGTATTTACCATTATACTAGTATGTATTACCTGTTATTACATACATATATAGATTAGACAAAACAAGAGAAAATAAGATATACATATATATTATGCATACCTAACATTTTATTACAGGCACATACATGACAGTATCAGATCGCCGATAAGGTCAAATTTTGGTTGCATGGCAAAAGTTCATCAGCTTCCACCGGATGTTGTCTAAGTGACTCACTGCATTTGCGAACGTTTCGAGAAATATTTTAAAACATTGGGTGGAGGCTTTATGTGAATATTTTATATGATCTAATATGAATTCTGAAATGCAGTTAGAGCTCTTAAAAATATAACTTATACAAAAAGTCATACATATGACAATCGCGATACAGTGAAGCCACGAAGGTCGAAGCGCGAAATGACGTGGGATTACTGTATACATTATGTTCTAAAAACACAATTGTGAATTTTTCTACAGAGTGATAATCATTTATTTTGATTAATTATAGAAGTCTCACAGAGACGAAGTTATTTATATTTAAAATATGCATGGAAGTCTTTATAGGATGGCCACAGGGCTTGTGACCTTTATTAGCTGGTTTGAGTAATCATTTTACACGATGCAATGTCCACCATTTCCATCCATACATAAAAATTTTAAGTTGTACATATGTTCTTAAAATGCTATGTTAATCTCACAATTTTATCGGGATGGATTAATTCATCCACGTAAAAAGTTAATTAATCGTGACTTTATGAAAATTTCAAAAAATCGAATCATTCGAAATATTCGCACATTCGTTAACCACTCTGAAAAAAAAATTTGGTTCAAATTTTATAAAACGAATATTTAAAATAATTCCGACGTTTTTGGTAGATTTTCCGGGGCATCAAATTTCTCTCGAATTGTTTCTCCCACATTATAAAAAAAAAAATACGTTAAATTCTGAAAAAAAAATCATTTCAAAATTGAATATAAAATTATTTAAAATGATTCTAGAAACAAAATTAAGGGAATTAAATTTCGCTCTTATAAGAAGAAGAAAACCAATTAGAAAACAGCCGACTTGTTATTTTTTCAATGTTTGTATAAAACCAAGAGAACGAATTTATTTTAAGGTAATAACAACCTATACAAAATTCTCCGACCTAATTTAGATGGGTATTTAATTTCCGGCAGGCTCACAAAACAATTTTCCTTGGAGTTCTTACCTATTTCGCTATTATATTAAAATATAAAAAATCAGTCCCAGATTTTTTCTTAAGGAAGTCTTTTCGCCAAGTTTTGAAATAAACAACTTCACTTTTTATTTATTTATTTGTTCGTCTACGATTAAAGTACCTACCCTTTTCGAATATATAAATATATTTAAATTGTTTAAAACTAATACAATAAATGCAGGTTTCAAAATAAAATAAATATATCTTAAAATAATAGTAAATAAAAAGTGTAATGTGATATTGAAGTGACATGTACGCATCTATATTTTTTTAAATAAACAATTTTAAATAAAAAATTTAAAATCATTTTAAATACGAGGTGTCTCATAGCTGGTAGCAAAAACTTTTCAGATAGATTCCTGCCTTGATAGTGAGTCGAAAATGTTCAAGCAACCATGACCTAATGTCAATAGTTCGGAGATATGCAATAATTTTTTTTTTCAATTTTTCATACTTATTTTTTTGCATGAAGTTGAACTATCATTACAGTTACTTATATAAATTATGAACAATTTATTCTCTTTAATGGAAGTCGAATATAATGATAAAAATCTTGCTTTTAAATTATACATAAAATAAAATAAAATTTAAAAATAGTAATATAATTTTTTACAAGGTTTTTACAATTTAAATTTTATTTGAGTAGTATTGATGCAAAGGAAATTTTCATAATCAATATATGTACTGTACTATATATTACTGTAATGATAGTTCAATTTTTCGTAAAACATAATTCAGATATGTTGAGACAAAACGTATACTTTGATATTGCATATCTCCATAACTCTTGATATTAAAGTCATTATCGGTCTTATTTATTAGCAATCTAAGCGTTCTTATTGATAAGCAAAATTAGAAATGTGATTCTGATGGAGTAAATTGCAAAGCATCAACATACCTGTTATATATCTTAATTCTGGATATGGAGAAGCAAGTAATGAGAGTACTTTACAAGATTCTCCAATATATTCTCCGATATATATATATGTCGACTGACCTCAAACGGACCCTATGCTGTCTGCTCGTCAGCTAATTGAAGTGAGAGAGAAAGAAAGAGGGAGAGAGAGAGAGAGAGCAGTTGCTCAAATTTTTATGAGATATATGCTCGTACATGTACTTTATATTCCTTGAAGATTATTTAACCGTGGAGTGCAGCCATGTTTTAATAGTAGCAAGATAAAAAAGCTCGCAAGAGTACTAGGAAAATTGTTAAAAATCAATAAACGCATAAACCTCGCTGGGGTTGTACTAAGCTGACGTCAATTTAAAAATGTTTTTCCGCATTTTTATTCCTTCGGAGGGGAAAATTCTTAGTTGGCGTTCGGTAAAGCGACCGAAAGGGGCTAAGTCTTGGCTCAATAGACATTAGCGACAATTTATTGTAACACTTACTCACTCCCGACTCTTCCCGGGTCAGGGCGCGGGAGAAGACGGGGAAGGTGAGAGCAAGACATTCGGGGGAACCGAACAGGAAGTGTTTGCTTTTGAAACTTATAGAATTTTATTTGTTGTTAGTCAAATAAATAAAAATTATGGGTACATCATTTTTGATGCCACCCTGTATTCGGAAAGTAAAACTAATTTGGATATCGAATTTAAGTTACATACAATTTTAAGTTGTGCTATCTGTATTTATTTTATTAATTATAATACATTTTAACAAATAGTTTGTAAATAATATTGTCACGGAATCGTGGCTGTAGAAGGCAAAGTCACTGGAAATTAATTTTAAAAAAATGATCCAAATAAAATCATGGGATACCAATTTAATCAGACCACCGTTCTTTTGTTCACACTACTAATAACTAGAATATTTCACACAGTATTTGGTTATCACAAGGTCGTTCCGCTCAGTTTCGCACTAACTCGTAAGTACCCACTCTGGGCTTGTCTATGGTAAATTCGCCTTTCTACGGTCACTTTTTTGTCGCTTTATCAAACTCTGAACGCGCGCACTTTTGTACATAAATTTTTGTTCGCGATATATCGAGGACGTTTGACCGGTTTCTCCATATTTCTAGTAATTATGGATTCTTTGAGAAAAGTTCAGTTGATTTCAGATTCTTGTGGACTATTCGAAAGACTTCTATAATGTGTAGTTGCAGTTATTTTAAACTCTGGTAACAATATATTATTCCCAACTAGTCAGAAAGCTCGTACAAAGAAGATCAACATTATTCCCTACGCTAAGAAACTTTTATTACAATGAATAATATTTAATCAGAAAATACAAAAATAAAACGATACTGCATAAAGATATTCTAATGTAGAAAAGTATCATAGCTATTTTTTTAAGAGATTTTGCCAATACTTTTTTGTTCGTTACTGAAGACTTTATTTAAATAGGTAATGCGTTGTATTGAGTTAATTCTAAATTTCGTCCCGTCAGTTGATGAAGATAAATGGATTTTTTTATTATGTTCTTGTTTTGTGATAGTGTACGTCTAAAATAAAGGCTGGTGTAACGTTGATGAATGAGGAGTGTTGAATTACTTGTAATATGGCAATTGTAAAGATATATTTTGGCAGAATCGTATATGGAAGTATTTGTGTATAAATTTGAAACTTATATACCTTAGTAGTTTACATATATTCCTTATGGCTCTATTTTGGATTGAGTTCATGTATTTCTGATATTTCTCTCTACGTAATTTTGCACCACCACTATTTTGCAACGTAAGAGTACCCTTGAGTCCGTAACATCATTTTAATAGTATCAAAATAAAAGGAAATATAACACAGCGGTATTCGAGGAAATGTACATACATTCTCACAAAACGTTAAGGAAAACAAGAATATTAATCTCAATATAATCCATATTATTATAATAATATCTGCAGTATCTACCATTACAATTGATGCAAATCAAAATGAGCACGAGCGTGATATAAGAGGAAGAAAAGAAGTGAAAATGTCATTCGCAAAGAAGGTCAAGTCTTAGAAGTCGATGATATAATACAGATTCAGTACAACTTTTGCAACGTACAAAAATTTGATAATGTTTGGATGTTCTTTCGGTGGTATTGGTGAATACAAGATATAGGTCTGGTGGGCACCCTATAAAGACTTCCGTACACATATAAATAGCTTTGTGTCTGTTAATTATTTATTTTAATTAAAATGTAATACATTTCATGTTCATATTACAATAAATATGTATATACACTTTTGTATGCATGAATGTGTACTGAATAAGCTAAACAAAGTCATAGACAATACCTATTTTAATTTTATCAATTTCTATGTGGAAACTAGGTATCAAAATTAAAGGTCGTCATGCAATATTAAAAAATCAAATCAATCAATAAAGCTTGAGTAATAAAAAAGAGCAAAGAATTAAAATATCTCTTATCATAAAAATAAATTGCGCATAATGTTGTAAAATCAACGAAAGATCATAAAAATTAATTAATTATCGTAGTAGCTTGTTGGTGTAGTGGTTATGACGCTCGCCTAGCAATTTGGTGGTTGGCGGTTCGAGTCCCATTCCAGTACACCAGCGGGTTTCTAATATTTTTCATAGTACCAGCGTTTAGTTTTGTTTAAAAATAGTAAGAATATTGATGCGACACATATTCCGTCTTCACATCTCTATTTTTGTACAGAAAAGAAAAGTAAAAATATTTGGTCTATTTGGTAGCGTAAATTTACTTTACACCTAAAAATACGTGCAAGAATAGTGAAAAGAGATTTTGAATTATTTTATGACAGCATTCTCATCCTTTTTATTAAAAATCATTTTTCACCCTTTTCTCACCCTCAAGCGCTCGGTCCCTGAGCCCCACCATCTTAGGGGAGATAAAATGCCGGCTATCACTCGCCAATTTGTAGAATCAATTAGCTTAATACTTTGATAAAATTAGTCACTATCGATAAGTTCTTTTTTTTCATTCCACGTCTTCACGATGTAGATTGCAGATTTTTTCCGCGACGCTAAAATAAATGCAAATGGAAAAGATTTTATCAACATTAAATGAACAAATTAATTTTGAAATATTTATCCATGAAGATACGCATAAGAATAATCATTTCATATATTTTTTCAACTAAATCGTGCTATAAAAATTTAATTAAATCATTATTTTTTTAATTACTGCGGGAATTAAATATTTTTCACCCCATGTTTATTCTTCACACAGAACACAAATCACAGAAACACATTTGCTTAAATATATAGAGATAAGTGACATCAAAGTGTAATGAATATTTTCTATTCAAAATTGTATGCGTCAAGACAGAAGTTTTAGCTACTGTCTACTATCTAAAATAAAACACAAATCACTTTGTTTTCACCACTTTATTAGATTTACAATCTACGTGTTTGTAACATGTTGTAACATGTGTACTAAAACTGAAAAAGATAAACCATGCAAGTGTGTTACGGTGAAGGGGTCGGTGAGGGGAGAGGGGGGGGGTCGGAGGTGTTAATGATGGAATGTCTTCTGAATGGGATGGAATCTTAATTCAAATGTAATAAATAACCAGACAAAATTTGTGCCCAACCCACTATTTAATATTTTTCCACTGATGTTTCCATCCCCTTCAGATGACATTCCGTAATTAACACCTCCGACCCCTCTCCCTCCCCTCACCCACTCCTTCACCGTTACACACTTGCATGGTTTATCTTTTTCAATTTTAGTACAGAAAAAGAGTAGCTTGTTGGTCTTTTGGTAAGGACACTCGCCTCGTGATCCAAAGGTCGCGGGTTGGAACCTCACTCCAGACTAGCAAGTTAATCCTATTTGCATAGCACAAGCGTTTAGCTTAGTCTGAATATAGTAAGAATATTGATGTGTTCACAACATATTGATGTAATATACCAAAATGTTCAAACCTTCGTTCAGAAGAAAAAATATTCTTCGAACGATATCTATTATCTATCCACGAGACACAATGTATACCTATACAGTATACGAGTGTATATCATTTTCGCACTTCGCAGAAGGGCACATTTTGATTGTATGAAACCAAATGACAGCTTAATGGCGTTGTTTGATTGTGGCAGGATAATTCGCGAAGGTTGCGCGGCCGTATCGGCAGCGAGCCGCGTAATATTCGCTAATAACACGTTGCGGCCGGGCCGCGCGCTCCCCGCAGTTTTTATTATTGCGAATTTGATTATAAACAATTTCCGCGATACATCCGCGTAATGCAGTAAGACGGAGAGCTCCGCCATGATTGAGATCGGAATGATGATTGAATTTTCATCTCTTCCGCGCACCGAGTGTCGGACGAGGAGCAAAGCGATTACGGCAACAGCTCAGAATCAAAAAGTATTTTTGTGCGTATTTATGGCGGCGTTTTATTATCCAGAAGCCAAAACAATAATAGACTCGAGGCCTTTACAAAAACGACTTCTCGTGACTGAAAACCACCAAAATCGTTGTTGTCTTGACCACATCGATGCTGTTTTGTGGCCCAATTTTTAGGAGGTTTTGAGGAACAAAATTTGCTCCCATGAGAATCTCTGGAGACTTTCGTAGTCTCGTGTACCCATTACTTATCATTACATTATGACACGTATGTAAATAAAAACGCTTGTTTTGTAAGTTCTCCTTTTTAATTTTCTGAGACGCGTTTCGCCTTATGAGGGTATTATATTGAGATTTATAATGTCCTCATAAGGCGAAATGCGTCTAAGAAAATTAAAAAGGTAGAACTTAAAAAAACAATTAAATTTAAAAAAAAACAACACATCACATTAGTTCTGTACAGTTATTTGGGTTTCGGATGTTTATCATCCCGTTTAGATTGAACGTAAAATTTATATTTTTATGACAATAAAATGAATACAGAATTCGAACTAAATGAGAATGAATTTGTTTTTGTTTTGTTTGCATAAAAACAACACAACACAAAAATATAGAACGTAAAATCTAAGATTGGGTATCTTGATTCATCAATTAGTAGTAGGAGGATTTCAGTTGCTAATGATCTGCAAGATAATAAACTGCAGAATTTGCTATCTTTACATTTTTATTAATTATTGTAAATACAATATAACATTTTTGATTGTATTTACATAAAATGCTCTGGAGTTGCTGGTATATCGTACCAAAAATAGTCTAGAGTCTAGTCTAATAGAGTGCGAAGATCAAATATATGTCAAAGTGAATTAAATCTCTCATACGAGAGATTTAATTCACTTTGACATATTTCTAATTTACTATACTTGTATTTTTCGAAATATTACGGGAAAGAAAATTACGGAAATGTAATATGCATGCATGATACACCACAGAATAATGAAACAAAACAAAAAATACCACAGTCAATATAATATTTTATTTAAGACAAGTAGAGAGGAATTTATAATGACTGTGGAATTTGATTAAAAATATTGAGGGGCTACGTGCGCTGAAAAAGGGCGCTTGGAAGTTAAATGAAATTTGCGAATTTTGGAAAAGTTTGTCTGATTCTAAATATGAAACGAAGATAAAAATACGAAATCAAAATGATGCTTTTTGATCCAGTATATTATTTGTATTAATAATCTGATGCTACACGTAGAGTAGATATAATTTATTTTTTTGCAGTGTGAACTAATACCACTTCTGTAGTCCCTTCGGGATTAGGATCCCTGATTTATTTAATTAAGGCATACACAGTAAGTAAAAAAAATTTTTTAAAGCTTAACATTAATTTTCTTAGTGGAATTACGTAAAATATGTTCACAATCTCCATAACTAGATCGATGTCTGTGCTAAAGGAGACAAACTCATCCGTTGAATAATTAAAATATTAATCAAGACATATTATAAACGTCTCATGGAGACAAACCGGTTTTTTGGTATGGGAATGTAAGTATAGAAACCTTTTTATGTGTTCATAGGGCTTATTACCTATGGTACGACTGGCTTAAGTGATCATTTTACACAAAGTAACGTTCACCAATCCACCCAAGATAGACTACCAAATCTATCAAATTTTTGGAAGCTGTATATTTGTTTAACTTGCACACCTTTTATGTGAGTTGTAGTTTTACTACCGCCACCCGCAGTCGAAAACTTTTTCATTCCCATAATCTGGGGATAAAATCCAGTATTGTGTTCTTGAAAAATTTGAATATACTCAAAATATTCTGAATAATTATATTAATACAAAATTATCATACATCCAAATCTAAATCTTAATTTTCAAAGATAAATAAACAAAAATATATAATCAAACAATAATTTCGTTGTCTGTCCGTCCGTCTGTCTCTCTGTCTGTCCATTCGTAACTTGGTGTAACGTCCGTAATTTCGTTCGAATTAAACGGCAGGAGATGGGGCTTGAACCCCGGACCAGCATACCGAAACCGGCCACCTAACGCATGTTGCTACCGTCGCCTCTCCGTGGACCGCCAAAAGGATACTATAAATATATACTAGGGCTATATGTATATATCAGAGACTGGTTAGAGCAAGTAATTTATAAAAAGAAAATACAACAATCTGTACATATGTATGGCTAAATATTTACTAAATAATTCACCTTGCGTAGTTATTATAGTTAATCTACAAATGTGGTTCTATAGTTTCACATTACCTAAGTATAACATCGATAATCGTCGATAAAGCATCTTCTTCTTCTAATGCTTGACGATTATCGAACTCAGCGATCATAATCTTGCTTGCCAGCTCGAAATAGCTGGATCGTGGATTTCCTGAACCATTGGCTTTTTTCAGATTTTTCAGACAGGCTATCCTTTGTCTTCCAGGACCTTTGAAATGCAGGATATGGTATTTATCTGGATATCTCATGAAGATAAGTAAAAAATATTGAAAAAAAGAACAAAGACGAGGAAAAGGAATGTGAAACATTGCCCAATTGAGTTTTAGAAAAAATAACATAAATTAAAAAAATACTGTCTTAAATTTGATAATATTTGTTGTATGCTTGATGACTCCGGAATTCGATTATGAAAATTTGACATGACAATGGCCGTTATGTAGAAAAATCTACATTTTTATGACAAAAATAAAATAAATATTTATTTGGCTTGCTGACGTAAATGGCGCTGATATAAAAATATCACAGGAGGTAAAAAATTTGTTGAGTGTAAAAATGACGCACTTTATGAAGTCTTTCCTGCAATTTCTCAGGCCGTTAACAAAAATCAAGAGGACACAATTATCATCATTTTCAGCACTTACACACCCATCGCCCGATTTGGCGCCATTCCGCATAAAAAAAGATGAAGAAATGATAATTTACCTTAATGGGTAAGATGGGGATACTTGAAGCGCGAAGAATATTAAGACAAATGAAATTGTCCCGTCTGTATAGGGCTGCCGAAATTGTACTTTTTTAAAAAATTTATACTAAATTGAACTTTGCTGCAAGATGCACAAACGTTAAACACACTGAAAACTGTCAATTTTCTTTCGAAATCATCTTTTAATAAATTGGCATCATTTAAATCGATAACTACTTTTATTTTAATTAATTAGATCATTTATTACAATCAATGGTAAAAATTGAATCTATTTCTATTTATATGAATTAGTTGATGGTAATTTGTAATGAAAGTTCGATAAATGTAATTTTTACCTATATGCAATATGTTTATTCACAATATTTTTTAAGTATGTCATTATTGAGGAGGCCAAGACCCACCAAGGGTTGTAGTGCCATGAATGATGATGATGATGATGTCAAATTTTTTTTTCAATTACACAACTACCCGATTTTTTGTTCCCAAAGAGATCGTTATTAAACAAGATATATTGTACATAGTTTCTCCAATTAATCAAGACATATACATACTGTCTCCAATCAATGCAGATATGTTATATATAGATGTCTCCAGAGACGAAACTACATATTAAAGGGGAAGTAGGTATGGAAGTCTTTGTGCATTTAGGGGGCTCTTAATTCAGTAATTGTGTTCATGAAAACAACAATGAAAAAAGATATATCGTACATAGTGTCTCCAATTAATCAAGACATATTATACACGGTGTCTCCTATTAATCAAGATATATACATACTGTCTCCAATCAATGCAGATATGTTATATATATAGATGTCTCCAGAGACGAAACTACATATCAAAAGAGAAAGTAGGTATGAAAGTGTATGTGCATTTAGGGGGCTCTTAATACAGTAATTGTGTTCATGAAAAAAATTTAACTTACTAAAAATATACGAATATAAAAATTGATCTAAAAAAGAGTAAAAAAATTGAAATAATTTTCAGGCATATTCAAGGGTAATAATAATCATAGAAAAAAGAGTAATATATAATATTTTATAGATGTGGTTGTCGAACATGGGTGGAATGGGAACGTTACATTGCGTAAAGTGACCTCTTAAGCATTTAATGTTGACAGGTCGCAACCTAAACGTAAACGTAAATACCCCAAAAAAGAAATATATGCATGCATATAAATAGCTTCGTCTCTATAATATATCTCGTTTATTCACGACTACAACATAAAATGCTTAATTGATCATCATTTTGTCGGTAACAGCATGCCCTTTGTTTATGCCTACTGCACGCCACTGCATAATACAAGATGCCGGAGGCGGATGTTAATTATTTCGTGGACGGCGAGTCGCAAAAATATATCTATCCTCCAGTTAATGATTACATAAAGTCTCGCAACAATATACAGCACAATGATCCTAGCATCGCTGCCAAAAGGAACAACGAAGGTTTCGAGACATCTCGAAGAACGGTGAGGGAAAGAGAACGGTCTCCTCCAAGATGGATGGACCAAAAAAAGAGTTAACCGGGAGCTCTTTAAACGCTGCAATTACCATGGCTTAAGAATGGGGGGAATAGAGATGTATTGTTCAGAAAGTTTCAGGTATATCGAGGGACTCTAATACGGTGGTGGGGAAGAAGTATCCAGCTACTTTTCAATTCCAATACAAACTAGATTTTTTTTTCAGTTCAGTTTTTCATCAACGGATCTAAAATACACATAAAGTACATTACCCACGTACCGAATTGCATTTTAAAACAGCGCCCGGAGCATATGCAATTTTAACAACACCGTTTCCAAACTTGATGTCGCCACTTGTAAGAATTGCTGTAAGTAAAATATTTGGAAAACCGCCATATTAGCTTAATGACAGAAACAAACCGTTTGTTTTTATTTCAGATTATACCTATGGTCCACGGTAACATGGAAGACATCTGTACAACTAACTGATCATTCCTCCAATGAAAATTAATCTGGAACTTCATCGTCTATGAATACAACAACTTTGATTTAAAAGGGGGCTAGGTTAGTGTAGTTATCATAACATTTTATTATTAGGTCTTTACATATGAAATTGACGTTTTGCCGTACTGGCAAATTTGATCTCAAATATCTTCTCTTTGGTTAGGAATTCCAAATCCAAATTTATACAGCTATTTACTCATATATTTCTGTTTTGAAAATTATAATTCATTTGTTTTTTCCTCAATTGTTTTTTTCTTTGCGTCACTCAGTTTACAAAATGAAAAACTTGAATTATCGCGTTATTTACGAGTACGAGTTCCACCGTGGCACCAGTGCTGCAGAAACGGCTCGAAGGATTAATGATGTGTATGGCGACGGTTCCGCAAAAGAAAACACAGTGCGTTTTTGTTTCCAACGTTTTCGTTCTGGAAATTTCGACCTGCAGAACAAGCCCCGTGGGCGGCCGGAGACCAAAGTTGATAATGAAGAATTGAAGGCTATTGTGGAAGCGAATCCATCGCAAACCACATCCGAGTTAGCTGCAGGCTGCGGTGTTAGTGATAAAACTGTTTTAATCCACTTGAAGCAAATTGGTAAGGTGAAAAAGCTTGAAAGGTGGGTACCTCACGAATGAGTGAAGCAAATCAACAAACGCGCGTTGACTGCTGCGTTGCATTACTCAACCGGTACAATAATGCAGGGATTTTAAATCGAATCATTACCTGTGATGAAAAGTGGATCCTGTACGATAATCGGAAGCGCTCATCGCAATGGCTGAACCCTGCCGAACCAGCCAAACCATGCCCCAAGCGAAAATTGACTCCAAAAAAGTTACTTGTGAGCGTTTGGTGGACTAGTGCTGGTGTCGTTCACTACAGCTTTCTTAAATCTGGCCAGACGATTACGGCAGATGTCTATTGTCAGCAACTGCAAACCATGATGGAAAAGCTAGCTGCTAAACAACCCAGGCTGTTTAATCGCTCTAGGCCACTGCTGCTTCATGATAACGCTAGACCACATACTGCACAACAGACGGCTACCAAATTAGAGGAGCTTCAATTGGAATGTCTAAGACATCCACCGTACTCTCCGGACCTTGCCCCAACAGATTACCATTTTTTTAGAAATTTGGATAACTTCCTGCAAAGGAAAAAATTCAACTCCGATGGGGCAGTCCAAACCGCCTTCAAAGATTTTATTGATTCCCGTCCGAATGGTTTTTTTAGTAAAGGGATCGATGAACTACCTATGAGATGGCAAAAGTGCATAAATAGCAATGGTACATACTTTGATTAAATAAATATATTATAATAAAAAAAAATCGGCTTTATGTTCCTCCCATACTAAACGTCAATTTCATATGTAAGGACCTAATATTTTATTAATTTTAAGAAAATTTTATACATTATTTTTATTTTTAAATTCGCATAGACTATCTATAAAGTCAATTAACAATTTAACTCAAACAGTCGACAAAATCCAAGCACCAGATATGAGAATAAGTACAAATTATATTATTTTACGGTGAATCTACATACATTAAAAATCTACATTAAAAGTTTTTTTTTCATATTCATACTGATAAACATTTCTGATAAACGGTGCTATCTATTTAAACTCCAAAATATAACACAGTGAGACTTGAATTTTACCTTTTCCTTCATTTTTTTATGAAAACTTATAAGTGTCATGTCAGCTCCGTATGATCCGCATTACATTACATAAAAAAGACTCCTTGCAATTTAGTTTCCGCAGTTGAAATGGCAGAAATATTATTTCAGTTATATTCAAAATTTCCACGGCAATCAGACTTATTTTCATGCCAGATTTTCTGATAATGTGATTGTTTTAACTGCTTGTTTTTACTCCCTTTATATTAACTCATGGCGTCTGCTTGCTTGCTTGCCGGCTTGCCGTCAAAAAAACTTTGGATCGATTTTTGACCCTTTTCCCGTGATCCAATCGAGCTGAAACTTGGCAAGTAGACTCGTGGCGACGATCAAAAATTTTATTATAAAATTTTCGTTAAAAAAATTAATAATTATTGTATAATTTCGGATTTTTAGAAATTTTATTGGTTTTTTCAAATTGGAATCATTAGAAAAGTTTGATTAGCAACGGCGGCCCGATAACGTCGCGGAATATTTTCTAAATTGGAATTACTCCGTCGGTATACATAATAGGTACTTCACTACGAATGTCCAAAATCTAAATGACTGACAAATGTTTTAAGAATTTAATCTTCAAAGCATGAAGTGTCTTATCAAAGCTTAAATCATCTGACATTTTAGAAATATATTAAATTACTATAAGTTTAGTGTAATGTTATATGTTTTAATTCCTCTTTAATTGTTGTAATATTTTACAAAGAAAGGGAGTATAATAAAAACTTGGTTTTTATGGGTTACTTTTTTTTACTGTTATTTTGCATTACTGTTAGTAAAAAGTACGATTATTTTGCATTAAATCAAGTGATGGTGGGAATAAAGTTAAAAACGGATTTGTATTAAATAACATGTAAAAATTACATCGTATGATGAGCGCGCATTCCTTACAAATAAATCCATAAGTAAAATTTCATCTAAAAAAGTATAAAACTTCGCTAATTTAAAAGTTAATTTTAAAAATAAATTAACAATTTAAATTTAAAACTTAAACAAAACGTTCCAATTAGCGATTTGTCCTTAATTGCCCTCGTGCATGTGCGCTCGCCCAGTGCCCGGCCGCTGTAAAACGATCCGTCTGCTAACCCTGTTTCGGTACAAAACATCGCGGGTTCACGTTTGGTAGACAATAACACTGTTCAAAATATCACTTTACAGCGATATTAAGGCTAAAGGCCTCCAGTGGCGGGTAAAATTCCTATCGGACTGAAAAATAAATTTCAGAAATGAGCGAAAACGCAGCGGGTGTGACGCTTCCGAAGCTTAATTGGAATCAAACAGTGTTGGCGACCGCAATTTTGTTTTTATTTTTAGAGAAGTACAGGGCTCGTTGGCTCTCGTGAAAAACTGTCGCTAATAAATACCCCGAGCTTGAAATATAAATTTTGTGATACGTTTTTCATTTATTTATATTGCAAAAGTAACAATAATGAATAATGTCACGTGTCAACGGAAAGAGATACGATCAGGTAAATTCCAGAGATTAAGTTTAGGTTGAGATAAGCTCCGAGATTATTAGAAAGAAACTAAAACTCAAACCCGCGTACACGACGTTCGATTTGAGGACGAGAGTCAACCTGTACGGAAAAACGTTACTTATAACTTTACTTACTTTACTTTACTGAACGTTACATATTAATCAGAAATTTTAGACAAGCAGAAGGCATTAAATTACAAAAAAAAATTAAATTACAACAACAAACTGCTGGGGTGATTCAAATTTACCCAACTAACGAACAGAACATCAAAGGCTAATTGACATTTTTCATACAGCGAGCGGAAAAGCCGAGAGCAATCTTCGAAAAATCCAAAGGCAGCAAAATCCATATCACAGCGATCGTCAGATCGGAGATGAGAAACTTAAAAAAGTGATTGTGTATATATCGTGGAATTAGTAGCGATCGAAGAAATTATCAAAAAAATCTATTTCATTTATATACGTCATACATATATACTGTAGAGTAGCTTGTTGACTCTCGCCTAGTTATCCAGTGGTCGATGGTTCGAAACCCGATCCAGCAACTCAGTCCTATTTTCATAGGAAAAGCGTTTAGCTTAGTTTGAAAATAGTAAGAATATTGTTGCGACATGCATTCCATATTCGCATCTCTAATTAAAATATATATATATATATATATATATATATATATGTACTACTTTTTAGAACCAAAATTTATAACCTTGGAAGACACATGTATGTACATGATGACTTTTATATATAAAAAAGTAACAAATAATATTTTGAGTTTAAATATGAATAGTTTTAACATTGCCTCGGAGTTTTTTGAATGACTACTTATCAGTGGTATGCAGCGCACACAAGCAAAAAGCTGTGCATTAGTAAAGATTCTGGAAAACAAACATTAATCAAATAATCATTTTCTTAAGAAAAAGTTGATTCATAAAGAAAGTTCGTAAAATGTAGGTCATTGAACATTTTACACGCAATATGAAAATGTTTATTTACAACGACATTGCCATCGATGATGTCATAAAATGTTTGATATATTTTTGTGAAAAGAAACTTATATTTGAAATTAGTCATTTTCCCGATTTAATTAGGTATATATAAAATATTTATTTATTTAGAAAATCCTTACTTCTTCTACAGTGCAGTTATTTTTGTGGATTAAAGCTACTTAGAATATTTCATTATATACAGTTAAAAAATTACAAAATATGTATTTACCTATGATATGCGTAAATATCTTATTAAAATATAATATATAGTCTTTTAACAATATTTTTATATAAAAGTATGTTCAAAGAACATAGTTACTGAAATTGGTCCCCAGAGGGATGGTTAACTAATTAAGGATAAATTATATAAGTCTCACAGAGGCGGAGTTATTTATATATGAGGAAAGTTACTAAATCTATATATACTAACTTGTAAATGAGAAAAAAATAACAACAGATTCTCTGGCAGAGACCAGTGCAATATATGAAATTTTATTGATTCGAACAATCTATATATATATATATATATGATAGATATATATATATATATAACTTTAAAAAATTTGATAATGTGTGGATGGAATTGTTGAACGTTGCATTGCGTACAGTGATCACTAAAGCCAGCTTATACTGGTTGTAAGTCCTGAGCCATGGTATAAAAGACTCTCATCCAACTTTTCTCATATGTAAATAGCTTCGTCTCTGTGAAACTTCTATAATGTATCCTTAATTAATATATAGTCGGTCACAGCATAACCTAAAGTTATACCTACTGTTATACCCATTTTCTAAATAATTATTTGCTAAGATAAACAGGACTAACCTAATGATCTCCAAGGCAAGCATAGATCTTCATACACTTGATCACTTTTTCAGCGTAGGTTTGCGCTATCATAATTATCATGTCTTGATCGCTATTGTACATATAATAGCGTTTTACACTTTACATTAACATTCTGCATACATTTAGTCAATTTGGACGTGACGAATACTATGCACAATAAATACTTATATTATTTTAAGAGTTGCTGGAAATTATTTTGTTTCACACACGTCGACTAATTTTTTCATCCAGTGTCCAAATATTAAATTAAAACCAATATTTCCGCTGCAAAGATAGAAATAATAACAATCCGCTTATTTTATCTTAGGATCTTATCAAACATACACATTTCATTTTTGTAGCAAGGAATTCTTTATTTAGATAGGTATTAGCTGTGCCAGCGCTCCCTTCGCACTCATAGATTTAGTCATATTTTATCAATTGGTGTATTAACCTTAACATAAGGATATATGTCGTCGCGGACGTTTTTATAGAACTTTTTGAGTTCTGCAACTTCTCTATAGATAGAATTTAAATATCTCTTAACATTAAGGC
>JADDOH010005901.1:0-42645 GCA_016648135.1 Agrypnia vestita
GGAGACCAAAAGTTGATAATGAAGAATTGAAGGCTATTGTGGAAGCGGATCCATCGCAAACCACATCCGAGTTAGCTGCAGGCTGCGGTGTTAGTGATAAAACTGTTTTAATCCACTTGAAGCAAATTGGTAAGGTGAAAAAACTTGAAAGGTGGATACCTCACGAATTGAGTGAAGCAAATCAACAAACGCGCGTCGACTGCTGCGTTGCATTACTCAACCGGCACAATAATGAAGGGATTTTAAATCGAATCATTACCTGTGATGAAAAGTGGATCCTGTACGATAATCGAAAGCGCTCATCGCAATGGCTGACCCTGCCGAACCAGCCGAACCATGCCCCAAGCGAAAATTGACTCCAAAAAAGTTACTTGTGAGCGTTTGGTGGACTAGTGCTGGTGTCGTTCACTACAGCTTTCTTAAATCTGGTCAGACGATTACGGCAGATGTCTATTGTCAGCAACTGCAAACCATGATGGAAAAGCTAGCTGCTAAACAACCGAGGCTGGTTAATCGCTCTAGGCCACTGCTGCTTCATGATAACGCTAGACCACACACTGCACAACAGACGGCTACCAAATTAGAGGAGCTTCAATTGGAATGTCTAAGACATCCACCGTACTCTCCGGACCTTGCCCCAACAGATTACCATTTTTTTCGAAATTTGGATAACTTCTTGCAAAGGAAAATATTCAACTCCGATGGGGCAGTCCAAACCGCCTTCAAAGATTTTATTGATTCCCGTCCGAATGGTTTTTTTAGTAAAGGGATCGATGAACTACCTATGAGATGGCAAAAGTGCATAGATAGCAATGGTACATACTTTGATTAAATAAATATATTATAATAAAAAAAAATCGGCTTTATGTTCCTCCCATACTAAACGCCAATTTCATATGTAAGGACCTAATATTAAAAATCGTGTAGGTACATTGAAAAGTTGAGAATTGTATACAGCATCTACATAAATCTACCTACTTAAGCATGATACTATTTTTTATACTCATCCTTTTTTATAATCATTATCGTAGTGTAGGTATGTGTAGCTACTATTGTTTAGAACTGTCGTGATAATAAATTCACTACCAACCATGTCAGTCAACCGAGTCATCTCGTCTAATATCTGCCACGTACTTTTGTCAATTTTTACCTAGATTCAGTGCGAATAAACATACAAATTTATTAATAGCAGCAATATGCCGAGCTTACAACGACTTGTTCATCGACATAGATATCCATCTTGTGTCTTCATATGAACTAAGAAACCAAGTGAGTGTTATTCTGCGTCACAACATTTAATTAATATCCAAATACATATATAAAACTCTCTGCGACGCAAGATATAAATGAAGTTTCACTTGGGTACTTATTATGTCCTTGTTTTATTATCACTTATTGTCACTTATTTCATTATGTTATCACTCATTACTATTTCATTACTTTATTACACTAAATTTTTCCATTCTATTGCTATCGTTCTTGACTTCTATTTTTTATGTGTTCTTCTTATTAATTATATTTATGCTCTTATTCGTACAAATTATTAACTGTTTTCTATTTTATTTCTTAAAAACGAAAAAAGACTAAGGGTTATTTTATGAACAAAAATTATTCAAAATGTGTATTACGCCATTGTTTACTCTCTGCTCATATACGGCGTTATCGGATGGGGAGGTTCTGATAAAAAAATCTGAAGTCAGTAAAAATATCACAAAGGATCATTATTAAAATAATACTGAAAAAAAATCTACATTTTCAACAAAAGATCTTTTTAAATTGTTTCCGGTACCAAACGAGGATGATATTTCAAGCAAGTTTCCATATTCTAAATATATGAAGAAAAAACCTTACAGAAAACCAGAAATACTTTAAGCTTATGAGAAATGGTAATCGAATCATAACGCCTAAATTTCAAACAACCCAAATGCAGAACAACTATATTTATAAAGCCATTAACTACTACACCAATTTAACTATCGAGATACGCTGCATCAATAACATTTCAGAACAAAATAAAAAAATTAAAACCTTCCTAAAATCCAACTTTAATTCATAAATCATTTAAGCTACAGTTTTTTCAAAATACTTTTTACTACTGTGTTATTAAACGACTCACAATATATACTATACCTATTAGGGATGGGCGTTGAATGGACGGACTAGTTGAAATCAACCGTTGACGTTGCATCGACGCGTCGAACGTTTACGTTTATCGCATGGACTAGTTGAATTCGTAGACGGTGGACAGCGGACGCCGTGGTCGGTGGACGATTCGAGATTAACGCAATGCAAAGCAACGAGCGAGAGCATGACAAAACGTCTCCGTTTATTTCTCTCTCATCTCTCGCTGTCGACTTGTAGATGCCATAGACGTCATAGACGGCTCGACGGGTAATTTCATTTCAACTCTAAAGTACACTACCATAGAGTGCAGATCTGTGTACACGAACTATGACTAGAGATTTGAAATTTGAATACATGCGTAGGGCGAGATAGGCTTAATAAGCTATTATCTATTATTTTTTACTTGATTTTTTTGTGATGTCACGTGCGACGATTCGGTGAATTCCCAATTTTACGCTGTATAAAATAAAACAATTCTGTTTAATTATTTTATTTTTTATTGAACTAATATTTTACTGCTTACACCTGATATTGTTGTGTACACCTACTTCTTTCTTTATTATATATAGAATGAAGTATTTAAAACAATATGTAAAAGTCTATAATGTGCGTAAACAAATAAATAATAAAATATTTATTTTTACATATAAGCACAAGTAGCGGTTTTACTTTCCCCGAAACTATATTCCTACGAACTTCTTTAAATTTTAAAAATTAACGTCATAAAAATAGCCAACGGTTGAGCCGTCGAGAAGCGTCGCGTTGAACCGTAGACAGTTGACCATCGTCCCGATGTTTAGATAGAACGTCCGCGACGCCCGCGTAACGAAGTTGACGCGTCAACTAGTTGACGAATTCAACTAGTAGGTCTCGTCGATGGATGGACGTGGACGGTCTCGTTTCGTCGACGGTAAATACGTCGACGACCTATCCCTAATACCTATACACAAAATAAGAACTGAGGCTCCCTCACCAGACTCAAGACCTTCTCTTCACTGATGAGGTCTACAAATAACTAACAAAGTATTAAAAAAAGTCAATTTAACATGTAAATACGTAAGATTTGTATCTGTACCTTATACTAAATTAAATAAATAAAAAATTACATTAATTTTTTACCCAACATGATCTCTGTTTCAGTCCCGATTTTTCCATATTGCTATATTGAAGCATAAAATAGTTGTAGGGACCATACACAATACCTCTTTATATTTCTAAGACAGTATTATATGTATTATTTTATCCGTAATTAGCATGTGGTTATTGTTTGCCGATATTTATATATATATAATATAATACTAATGGTGGGATGTTTTCGTCTTCCTCCAGGCGGTGTTGGCTGGCAGCCCCATCTGAGGGTAGCTTCCCACGTTGGATATTCTTAATAAAACTCTTAACAAGAGGCTTACGTGATGTACGTCTCGGGGCGATGGAAGAAAGAATGGCGAACTTGGGATTCTCTGATCTGTTTGCTATGTCAGAATACATCTGGCGTGCCTTTCATCTTTATTCTTGTTTCTTTGGCATAATCAATTTGTTTTCCGTGCACTGCGAAGCCTAAAGCTCGTGAACGAAGGCGAACAAAAAGGTAGGTTTTAATCAATGATTATTATTAAAAGTGATATTTCTTTGATGATGTTATTTATCAGTTATTTCGCGTTAAGTAATATTTTAATAAAAATACGAAATTTTATTTGCATCAACGAAGTAAAGAATAAGCAAGCGCCTTAATTTTTTTACAAGAATAACTAATGAATATTAATACTAATTTGTATTCTATCTGAGGGCATAAAATAACACGGTTTCAAACCACCCTAATACATAAAACGTTTTTTGTACGTAGTTATTCCGCGTCGGTATGCACAAAAATACTAAATATTAGTAAAAACGTTTATATAAATTACAGCCCACCTGTCTCGAATCTTTAAACGAACTATTTTAAATTAAGATATATTATTGAAGTCTCATAAAGACGAAGATGTTTATATGGGAAACATTTATGGAAGTCTTTGTAGCGTGGTCCAAGGCTTATGATCTGATTAAGCTGGCTTAAGTGAACACTTTACACAATGCAACGTTCACCATTTCCACCGTAAGAATATTCACACATTACCAAATTTTTGAAAGTAGTACATATCATTTTCTTTTATATATTAGAATGGATTATGCTGGACTTCTGAAGTCCTTCCCATGAAACAGCGTTTGTAGATTTCGTAGCTGGTAATGATACCTCTATATTTATAAAGTGGAATACTAAGTAATCACTTACTAAGTAGGCCAGCTCATGTTCTACATCAGTTTATTTTATATATTCGAATGAACTACAACATCTCGGAATCTAAAAATTGAAGTGACCCTATTGAAAATCGCTTTAAAAAGGTCATTATAAATTGATAGTATTAAATAAAATATTTTTTTAAATATTCAATGAATCACATGAAAAATATTTGATATAACGCTATTCACTATTATAAAAATGTCTCGCTGTATTTTGAAGATAATTAAAATATCATAAAAAGAATTTTCGAATATCCAAAAATCTGAATCCACAATACACTTTATTTGCATCGAAAAGCAAATTCTCACTATCGTAAAAATAAAAATACTTTTCTTTTTTAATGTTCAACCCGCAGCTTTTTTAATAATGTCGCGTTTTAATACTTTAGTACTTCTTTAACACACGTTTTAATTTAAACACATCTTCTGCATACGTAAAAGTAATTATAATATAAACATTCATCAGTGGCACAGTGGCAATCTGCATCGTAAAATCTGGTCCTCCATCAACAGAATAAGGTGCCCCCATGGCCATTGCGCTCACCCGATGCATAGCTCTGGCCTTAAAGAGTCGGCGATGTGTGAATGCGGCGCGGTGCAGGTCACCGAACACGTGGGCAACGAATGCCCGCTCCACTCATTCCCAGATGAGGTCCACAGGGTGACTTCTGGAGCCCTAGACTTGCTCACTTTCTTAGATGTCCCCTCTGATCCTCCACCATATGAAAGAACAAGAAGTGGCACAATAGAAAAGCTAATTCAATAATTGTTAGGAAATTATGCAGTGGCATTGTTGTTTTTGTCACGCACATTTAAACATTAATTTATTTTTAACAATTTCAAATTATTCAACGGAATAAAAAAGTCTGTTCGAGAGCATTTTTTTACTTTTGTTTATTTAATTTAAAATATGGTAGAAATACAATTCTTGTATATTTAAATATCAAATTGACATTTTTTAAAATATGTGAGTCACTTAATAATACGGTAATATAAGGAAATTTGATAATGAAGTATTGAAATATTTTGAAAAAAGCTATAAGTTTAAACTGTTTATGAATTTCAGTTGGATTTTAGGAAGGTTTCAATTTTTTAAATTTGTTCTGAAAGGTTATTGATGCAGCGTATCTCGATAGGTAGATTAGTGTAGAAGTTAATGGCTTTATAAATAAAGTGTAAATTTAGGCATTATAAATTGGTTTCCATTTCTCATAAAATTAAAGTATTCCTATTTTCTGTAAGGTTTTTTTCTTTGCATATTTTCAATGTGGAAACTTGCTTGAAAATATCATCTATATTTGGTACTGGAAAAAAATTAGAAAGATCTTTTGTTGAAAAGATAGATTTTCTTATTTAGATTTCCCTTATTGACATTAAATGTTTTAACATTGTTCTTGAATGTCGAACCAGGACTAACGGGGTCATTAACGACCTGCTTAATATGTAAGTTAAAAAATAAAATAAAACGCAGAGCTCAAATTGTTTAAAATCAGCACTTCTTTAAGACTACTACAAGGATTCAAAATATTGTATTCAAAATAGCATTGTCGCATTTCGGTGCATTGTCGGTTTTCCAGTAAATATGGCATACTTCCGTTACCGAATTACCGACACATAAATATACCGGTAATTTCGGTAAATTATATTTCATTTTTATACCGGTATAAGAAAGATGGAGGACCTATTCCGGGCATTACAGGACAGAGAAACCTTCACTAGAGTGATCGGGGGGACCTCATAAGGCATACAAAAAAGAAGATATTTGATTTTGAAATATATTGAATACTAATATTTTTTTTACTACATGTATAATGTGACGATTTTCACAGAAAGCGGGATCGTCTAGAATTTTATTGTATTGTTCGTTTACCCGGGATTTCGTGGAATTTTCTCCGGATTATACGATGCGCGCACGTGCGTTGGTTATCCAAGATCAGCCGTCGCAAAAATAACTTGTCGAGCTTATGTTTCTTATTATTTTTTTAAATAGAGACGCGAACACGGAATACATGTCGCATCAATATTCTTACTATTTTTAAATTAAGCTAAACGTTTGTGCTATGAAAATAGGGCTAACTTACCGGTGTCCCGGAATGGAGCTCGAACCACTGGCCACTGGATCTCTACGCGAGAGTTATTATCACTATACGACAAATATTTTTTGAAGTCTTCTGTAATTTCGTGATGTCCACTTGCGCTATACATTGTCTCTTTCGACATTCATCACAATTTTATCAATTATTCAAATAATGATATCCTAATCTGTGAGGTACGTGATTTTTAAAATATTAGTGTATATTATAGATATCTCACAGAGACGAAACTGTATTAATTATGGGAAAGTAGGTATAGAAGTCATTTGGGTGTACACAGGACTTATGACCTGTCTTTATATGGTTGGCTTAAGTGATCACTTTACACAATTGTAACATTCACCATTTCCACCCATGATAGAATATACCATGCTTATTCATTTTTCGGAAGTTGTATATATGTTCAAATTGCGTGGAAAGCTTTCATATATGAGTTGTAAGCGCCTTTTCCACGCGGCCTGTACAAAGCCATTTTCATTCCCCTAAATCCCCACAGATGTCACTAATGAGAAAATCTACATTGATTTTTTACGGAATTTTTTTGTAGATTTTCTACAGTTTCGTCTCTGTGAGATATCTATAATATACACTAATTGATTAATAATGTCTCTGTGACATAAATCCAGCACTGTTCTGAAAGATTTGAACAAACTCAAAATATTCTGAATTTTTAAAATATTTTTTATATTTTATTTTATTACAGAATAACGTTTTATTTGAAAAGGAGTAAATAGTTTGTATATATTCTTAACAAAAAATTACAATTTATAATGATCGTCACAAATTAAGTATACTGCATAGATTGATAAATAAATGAATGCAAAAACGCATCAACTTTTATTTTAATTAATAACATTTGAAAGCAGCTGATTTCTTTTTATATCATCATCATCTTTATCCCCTTGTCATAGAAGGGCCCAAAGTCTCAACAAAGTGCTTCCATTTTCCTCTATATTTTTAAAAACGATTTTTTTAAATTTTATCATTTATATTTGCGATAAAAATGACACTGCATGGCATTAAATTATTAATGTACGTAAATGATATAAAAAAGTCATCTACGGTATAAGTATTCTTTGTGTGAAATAAATGTCAATATGTAACGTCACGTTACAAAGTGGATATTGATTTTAGACTGATAGCAAAGACAGCAATATCCAATCATGTAAATAGAAAAAGCAGCAATGTCTACTGTTTAGTAGCAAACACATCGATATTCATATTTAAAATTTAAATATTTATTTATATACGTACATAAAAGGAAAACTGAGGTTGAAATTGTGTTAAAAACTTATTTCCAATAATGTATATTTCATAAATTCCAGAGAAATTTACTTGATCAATGACAGGTTTTTGTATTATTTTCAGAAACAACTCACTTGGATATTACTGCCTTTGCTTTTATACCCCTCAACACAAGGGTCTCGAGTGCTGAATTATATTAGTTTCTTTTAAATCTCTAATCTAACTAAACTAACGGCCTATTGACAAACTGTATTGTAACGAAATAATTACGCACTATCAGATCCCCTCGAGGACAACAATGCGATCAAAAATTCCATAACATTCTGGGACGCACTACAACACTCTGGTATTATCTATAACGGAAATACTCTCATAAACAATAAAAATGAATAGAACAATCTAGGAGATTCTAAAAACCAACGTGTTTCGTATAAAAAGCGGTTTTGACGTTTAACCGACGTAACTTGCACAGCGATAAAACAGCAGCAACCCCAGTGTTACCAACTCGAAGATAAATTTGTGGCGACAAATATCGGGCGAAATACCTACTTATATGCGATAGTTGAACAGAATACTCTAGCAAGCTATAAAAAATTAAAGCTATAATTGAGAAATAGTGTGAATTAAAGAATGGTGTTTAAATTAAATTCATGTTCAGAGACTTGTGAATTTGTTTAAATAATTGATAAATCGGTATTTAATTTCCAGTATTTTCATTTGCCTCCCATTTAAAAAAATAAATATACTAAGCACTGGGTGTTTATGAGGAGTAAATACTAAATACACTTTCGTCAGTGCAACCCCGCTATTGAACAGCTTAACGGCATATTTTCACAAAGTCAGGAGAGAACTTTGTGCGGTACTACTGCGCCATGCTTTTACCTTGATATTATTACCGTGCAAACTGAAACAGGCCAAAAGTGCAGGGCTTATCTGCGGGCAAACTTGGCGCTGCAGTTTGCCAAGCAGGTGAATTGATGCGCCGGAACTTTCGTGAACCAATTAGCCCCTTATATTCTCACCTCGCCCGCACCTCGGAGCGCCGCCGGTGAGCCGCGCCAAGGAAGGGTCCACACTGATAAACAAACAGGAAAAACAAAGTATTACTGCAATAAACTGCACGGTACGGCTATTTAAACGCCAGTAAAATGCAGTCGGTGCACCGCTCTGGGCATTGCGGGTTATATTAAAAGAAAATATTTTCAATGGGTACTTTGAAAATGTGCAGGAAGGAAACAATTAGTTTTACACAACACTATTCGAGAAGACATTATTGTCACCTGTATTTGCACAAATACCTAACTGCCAAAAACAGGTCATAATTTATTGCTCATTAAACTTCATTTCTTATCACTATTTAATATACACAAACATTCATTTAATATTCTTATATAGGTATATACCTAAATATACTTTTTAACTGCGCTATTATATATACATTTTGTTACTATCCATGCATATGATTTTTTATATATATTACTTTACTTTCACTATTGCTTTTGTATTATACATATATACTGTTCTTAATATCCACATTTTATATTTATATACTCAATTAATTAATTAATCTTATAGTTATATAGTATTTTGTTGTATATCTTTATTATTTTTTGTTCTCATTATATTGTTCAGCTGCTCATCTCGGCACAGGTTCTTCCTAGTGAGATGAGCGACTCTATCTCCTATGTTATGTAACAAGATGAAGATAAATAAATAAATAAAAAATATTATAATATTTATGAAACTAATTTTTTTTCAGCGAATATTGAAACCTACACGTTATCACGTCTCATCTAAAAGAATATGATGGATATATTTATTTTATATATGACTCTTCTTCATCAAAACTGTCAAATATATCTACAGATACAGATATGACAGTTTGATTAATAGTGATGGTCAGTTTTAACCGGTTCAACAATAACCGTAATTTAAGATTTATATCCGATGCTATCGATAATTGCTAACTGAGATGTTTCAATTACCGATGATAACTCGTCGATTTGCAAAAAATCAGTTACCAATAATTGATACAATCAGATACACATCTCACATAACGGTTGTTGTGTAACCTGTTAAATAACGGATTTGATCGGGTTGAACGGGTTAAATAAGCGACCTTCGAGGCCCAGTGAGTATGACACTGGGTTCCCACACCGAGGGCCTTGGGTTCAACAACAAATATTAAATGAGTTGATGGGATTAGAAAACTAAAGTGATTTTAGGTTGTAGTAAAACAAAATGAAAATATAAAAATATACAGCCGTTCTTAAAAAAACAATTATGCACGAAAATTTTGTGCTTAATATCTGTGAACTTAATAATATTTATCATTTAATTTTATTTGCCTAATGATTTTATCTCTTGCACGATTATTTGGTAAATAAATAATCCTTCCATGTAAAAGCCCTAAGGGCGTATAAATATAATAAATAAAAAAAAAATATTTGTATAAAAAACACCTTAACCCCAATAATTTCCTAGAATTTACAAGTCGTCTATTAGAGACAGGCCACATTTAAAAATAATAAAATGGCATTAAAATTATACATTTATATAAAAGGGGCCTTAGGTAAGACAATTTTTAAACGTTAAATATCAATAAGTCCCTCAACAGTACCTAACTAATTAGAAGAAAAATGAATTTATTTGGAAAAGTGTAGTAATTTTGTGCCTGCCCATATTTCTAAACAAGGATTTTATTTGGTGTTTTATATTTTTGTAGTAATTTATCACCAGATTATATTAGTTTAAATTTTGTAGCATGCAGTTGAAAAGTTTGGACCCAAAGTAGTTGAAACTTGCGCGTATGTACAAAGTACACGTTCTTGGAATTTGTCAATTAAGTTTCGTTGTTTGCGTGGCAATTGAGTTTTGAGACATTTGAGTTACTTTAAATGGATATTTTTTGTTTGTACGCATATTATAGAGTAGATAGTATTATTAATTTGTATAATTTTTATAACATCGAATGTATTGAACATTTCGTCTGTCCTTGTTATTGTTAAGGGTTTTAAGATAACTTTTATAATAGTTTTTTGAGTTGGAAAAACTGGATTGAGTGCACACATTGTCGCTCCTTCCCATGCAATTTTGCTATGTTCTATGATCAATTGACGTATTGCGAAATAAATTAAAAATTTAAGAGTTATATACTAAGGATGTATAATATAATGTATAATAGGGAATGCATCCACATTTACTATTCCTTCAGGATATGAGCCTTCTGCATAACGTTTTCTTTGAATTTTCCCCTGTTGTATGAATGACTTGCAACATTTCATTTTCTCGCCCCTAACTGTGAGCCCAAAGTACTCAAGATATTTTTTATTGATAGAGATCAATCCTTTTGGTGGTGACTAAACATTATTTTATCGATTTTTTCCAAGAAATAATCCCGCAATTCTAAATAATAATTGATTTCTAATTATTTCTTCGTCTTTATTTAAATATCCTTGAAGAATCAAAATAAATTATAGACGTCTCATGGAGACAAAATTTTTTTTTTTATGGGAAGGTAGGTATAGAAGTTATTTGGGTTTTCATAGGGCATACGTCTATCGTACGGCTGGCTTAAGTGATCACTGTATACAGTGTAACGTTCACCATTTCGACGTCCAACATTTCCACCCATGATAGAATACCACATCTATTTAATTTTTGGATATTGTATATAAGTATATTTTATTTTGACAACCTGTTTCATATGTGTGTTATAATTATCACTATCGCCACCGGCTTGGCGTCCAAAGCTTTTTCATTCTCCCAATCCTTTAAAATCCTCGAAGTAATTTTAACGGAATTTGAATTTCGCAAAAATAATTTAATAAGCTTGATGTTTGAAGGAAAAGATTATTTAAATATATTAATTATTTGGTGAAAAAAGGTGTTTTAATTTTCATATTTAAAAACTGTGAGCAAGCAATACCAATTTTTGTAATGAAACGCTGGGTCAAATTAGCGAGATCTGTACAAGATGGTCCCAGAGCAGCCGACTGGATTAACACTTTACATCGGATTTGGTAATCTAATTCTGCTTCTTTAATCGGGTATTTCCGTATTGCGGCCAGAAAATGAATTTCTTAAAATGGAGATGAAATACAATGAGGTGGGAGGAACGTTACTTTAAATGTTAATCAGAATAAAGCAAGACTAATTTAAGTACACGCTGAGTCTTTACTTGATAATATTATTTATAAGATTAAAGAGCGAAAATATTTTTGAGATACAAACCAATGAAACATGTTAGTGCAATGGTTAGCATTACCGTTAGTCAAGACCGGGGTTCGGTTCTTGACCAGGAACATTTATATAACGTTTTTTTTAGCTGAATTTATTTATTTAGCTGAATTAATGAAAATTTTCGTTCAAATTAAAAAAACATACTTCATTCAGAGGTTGTATACATATATATACATATATATATATATATATATGTTAGTATTGATTTCTTTGGGGGTAACCCGCGTCAAAATCTGGTCCTCAGAAGGACCATTCGTCAACCGACGTTTCGCCTGAATCACAACAGGCATCTTCAGGTTGCTTGTTAATAAATTTCCGTCACGAGGGGCAGTGCGAACACGTCCGTTCGTATCGGAAGCTTATTACCAAGTGAGGTCTGGTAAGTTAAAGTCTAAATTTGGGTACTGTGGTCATTATTGGCCTTAATGATTTTCGGGAATTTTGGATTAAATAAGGGTGTTCCCGGCAGTTGTTGGCCTTAATGGGCGTTTGTTTGGCTCATGTGATGCGCTTTGTACTTGATGTGCTTCTATGTGGTAGAAAGAAAGCAACATCAAGTACAAAGCGCATCACAAGGTAGCCAAAAACAAACGCCAATAAGGCCAAACAACCGGCCTGGGGAAACACCCATTGTATTGTAATACAAAATTCCCGAAAATAATAAGGCCAATAATGGACCACAGTACCCAAATTTAGACTTTAACTTACCAGACATCACTTGGTAAATAAGCTTCCGATACAAAGGACGTGTTGCAACTGACCATCGTGACGGACATTATTAACAAGCAAAACCTGAAGATGGCCTGTTGTGATTCAGGCGAAACGTCGGTTGACGGAAGGGTATTTCTGAGGACAAGATTTGACGCGGGTTACACCCAAAGAAATCATACTAACACTTTCTAACCACCCGTGAAACACCTTCACTTATAACATATATATACTAATAGATATATATATATATATACAGGGTTTTTCATAGCTACTAGCAAGAACTTCGGGTAGTTTTCTTCATTCAATTTTGAATATAATAATGTTATATAATATGATGAAAACCGTGCAGAAATTTGAACCAGATTTTTTTTCATTTGATTTGATTTGTAAATAAAATAATGAATTTTGAATACTCGATATACATTATGTTCATGATAATCCGACGTTTTACAAAAGATAATTCTGAACAATTGTAAAAATATTCAAACTTTGATGCCGCTTACTTTTTTATTGTTTCACAGGTAAGTAGGTATATAGAACTCCATTATCACGCATATGGAAATAAAAACACTTGTTTTTTAAGTTCTACCTTTTACTTCCGCTTACTCAAAATGCACAGATTATTTTCAGTGTTTTTGATGTTGATAGCATTTACTTTGTTGTTGGACATAATTATTCATTTGAGAAAACTAACAAACTTTATATAAACTACACTGCTTCTTTTTAAAAGTCTACCGGTTTCGATACCGTAGGTACTGTATATTTATCAGAACGGACGCACAGTAACTTATGTACGTAAATTAAATTTAGTGATAACTGTTTGAGGGTGTGGTCTCATTTGTGGTGGGGAGGGGGGTGGAGTTTGATAGTCAGAAAATGAAATGGGGAATCTGTTAAATAATGGATTATACGTTAAAATTAATTGGTTGTTAATTTTATAAGCTTTGGTTTCGGGAGACTTTAGACATATCGCTTTTAATATATGACAAAATCAGCGATATAGAATCAGTACTTTGATGTGAACTGTAATTAATTAAATTTCTAAGAAATTCATCAAAATTCTATACGTATCTCGTAATATTTCTATCATAATTATTACCTTATACAGGATTATTTGGAAAACATTAATAAACTCGCAGGATTATATGTCTTCCATGATTATGGGTCGAAAATGTTCAAGCAGCTTTGAACCAATATCAATAGTTATGGAGGTAATATCCATTTTTGCATTTTTTTCAATATTATTGAATCATTTTTTACAAAACGTTGAACTATCGTTATTTATGTTACATGTCGGTACCTAAACCTAAAGAATAAGTGTGTAAAATTTGGGTACGATCATTCAAACGGTGTAGATTTCTATATAGAAAATGTATCGTGGGGCGAGGGTGGAGTTAAAAAAAAAAAATAGAGGTTTTTTTAATTTCCGAACGTTACAGGAAGTTACGGAGAAACAGAAAACAAAAATATTATTATTGGGACGGGATTATTCTGTTCGATAAATATCTAATTTTGTTCTCTTCTAAATTCAATTCATTCTATGCTTACCTACGTAGGTACAACTTATTCTTCGATGTATTAACTGCACGCTTCTGGACTATACCCACATGCATGTATATGGAACGATATTAAAAAATAACGATTAACATAGATGTCTGTTACATACAGGATGCTTTTTAACAAGTAGTAAAAACATCTGGGGAGTCTTCCTCTTTCAATTTTGAATATAAAATATTCTTAATTTGAGAAAACTAACAAAGGAGACTGGGCAAATTTGTATGGGAAGTGGTCCGAGAACCAATATCGACACTGTTGTGATATTTATGTGGGGGTACCTCAACTACACCCCTATGCAAAGGGGCATTAAAGTCTAACAAGGCAATTTTGAGAAAAATAATACTTTAGAATACATAGGGTCGGAATATACAGGGTTATTTGTAAAACATTAATAACCTCGCAGGACTATACTCCTGCCTTGATTATGAGTCGAAAATGTTCAAGCTATTATGACCTAATATCAATAGTTACGGAGATATGCAACATCAAAATTTGCATTTTTTTTTCAATATTTCTGGCTTATTTTTTGTAAAACCTTGGACTATCATTACAGTAACTCATATCGATTACGAAAAATTCATTCGTTTCAATACAAGTTAAATAAAATGATAAGAACCCTGAAAAAATTCCAATTGGAATTCGAAAGTTTTTATTTTTTTATTTAACTTGTATTAAAGGCAATGAATTTTTCATATTCGATATAAGTTACTGTAATGATGGTCCAACGTTTTACAAAAAATAAGTCAGAAATATTGAAAAAAAAAGCAAACTTTGATGTCGCATATCTCCGTAACTATTGACATTTTATTTTATTTTATTCACAATCACTAGAGTTTATTTTACAGTCTACAGGAAAAAGTTATTTTTATTAAGTTTTATTTTTCACCGGTTACACTAGGTATATATTCCGACCCTATGTATTCTAAAATATTGTTTTTCTCAAAATTGCCGGCTCAGATTTTGATGTCCCTTTGCATAAGGGTGTAAGTTGAGGTATCCCCACACAAATACCTCAACAGTGTCGCTATTGGTTCATTGAACACTTTTGCCCAGTGTCCTTTGTATAAACCACACTGTTTTTAAACGTAAAATTGAATACTTGCAGGAACGAAACAGAAAAAAGATTTCTTCTTCAAAAATAGCTTACTAATTTTGTAATGACATTGCAAATATAATTAATAAAAAAAAGCTGGTTTTGCGGATTAAAAGTATGTCTATATTTTTCTACGTTTTGTACTACAATGATTTTAATTTGGCGAAACACACTTCAGCGACAATTTAGTTTGTCGTAATTCCTTATAAGTTCAGTTGCAGCATGTTCCTCTGCATTTTCGTCTTTTTTCGTTTGAAATTAACGACTGTACGAGACATTTCCGCGCTGGAAGTTCATTTAGGCATAGTTTATATGAAACTAGATATTCATGCCCGGTGTTGCTCGTATTTCAGCAGCGGCCCAGGCGATGGGGTGAGGGGTTGCGATTGTTTAGGAAGGCTCTGTACAGTGATGGTGTATGCAAAAATTAGTCCAGGCAGTGAGACATCTGAGAGAATGTAATTTTTTTCGGGAGCCCATAGTATAACTGGGCAGAATTTGAAAATTATCATACTCAATACAACACACAATTGGGTACTTTCATATATAATTTCAAATGTGATAATTTTAATAATATTCCTTCACTTCACTTATTGATACACATTATAACAGGTATTTTTACAATTTTAATAGTTTTCGATGAATTTATTGATACATTTTTGTATGTGAAATATGCTAGAATTACAGGTAGCCATGTTTGATTCTGATTACTCATGCTCTTATATATACAAAATATCACAAAGTTGTGTCTGTTTTATTTCCAAATAAATAAATAAAGAGGATAAATTTCCATTATTTGTTGGTTATATCATTCCATTATTTTTAATGAACATTAAAATCAAATTATTATAAACCTTTTGAGATAGTCGTAAAATATCCACTACTTATTAACCCTTATACAGACTCACGTTTAATACACTTGTTTTTAAATTGTATAAATGTCCTAACATAAGAGAACAATGCTTTAGTGAATGTACCAGTTGATAAGCTGAAGCCGGTATGGTCAAAAAGTAATTTAGTGAAAAAAAATGATATTGTGTGATGTTACGATTGATAACGTTTAACAGTTAATACTCCTCAACAATCGCTTGCACGAGTTGTGTAAAATTGGTTTAGGCTCAAACCCTAAGTAAGTACTATTTATCCTTGGTCATCTGTAATGCGAGTTACGTCTAATGGCTTTCTACGGAAAGCGCCGTGCCTATATTGGTTTTCTATGGAGAATGCCGTGCAAACCGTGAATTAGATACTTCCCTTTCGGCTGACAGCTTTCGCTACAGGCGGCTCGTATTCTAAAATGTAGACGACCAAGACGCGTGCTCTCGGATTACGTCATATAATTTTTTAGAAATCTTTAAAGAATCAATGGATCATTCACACCATGGTTTGATATAACAAAAGGTGTCAAACAGGGTTACGTAATGTCTCCATGGCTGTTCAACTTGTATATGAATAATTGTGTGAAAGAACTGGAATGTATGAATGTAGGAGCGAAAATGAGTAATTTGATTGTATGCTGTTTACTGTACGTGGAAGACGCAGTATTAATGGCAAATAGCGAACAAGACTTACAAAGTACAGTAAGCAGGATGTATGATGTATGCAAGGAAAGTGACCTTATTATGAATGTAAAGAAGTCAAAAGTGATGGTATTCGAGAAGGAGGAAAGTAAGACAACGTGTGAAATACTAGTAGGCAATGAATGTTTGGAACAAGTAGATGAGTTTGTGAACTTGGGAAGTATGTTCGATAGAAGAGGGAATGTTGAGAAAGATAAAGAGAGGAGAGTGACTGTCGGGAATAGGGTAAATGGTGCTTTGAATGCAATAATTTCTAATATAAATTCTACCGAGGCAAAACTAGCGGTACATGATGGAGTTCTGGTACCGACACTAATGTATGGAAGTGAAGTCTGGAGCTGGCAGAAGAGGAACGGAAGTAGATTGAATGCAGTGGAGATGAGATGAGATGAGAAGAAGATGAGGATCCATGTATGATAGAGTAAAGAATGAAGATATTAGGAATGAATGTAAAGCTGATTGTAGCATAATACATAGAACAAAAATAGGGTCGCTCGGGTGGTTTGTGCATGTTGAGCGAATGAATGATGAAAGAATGGTAAGAAAAATATATAATGCAAGTGTTGACGGCGCCATAAAGAGAGGGCGACCACGGAAGACGTGGCATGACCAGATTAACCAGATACTGGAAGATGGTCCTGTTAGAAGCCTGAACAACCGTCGAGCTTGCATGCAAAGATGTATAAATGTAGATGAAGCGAAAGTTGTATGTCAGGACAGAAGAGTATGGCGCTCTATCCTCTCTGCCTACCCCCACGGGGAAATGGCGTGATGGTAAGTTAGTTAGTTAGTTAAAAATGGAATCCAATCTAACAAAATGTCAGTTGTGTTGGTATATAACCGCTTACTGAGAATTTTAGTCTACCGGTTTCGAGATGTACCCGTCTCTTCATCAGGACAACCACTACATCAACGTATAAGTAGCACTACACACCATACCTGTAGTACTATTCACACACCAACACCTTCACATGCATGTTAATCTGATCGATGTGCTACTAATACATGCATGGAATACATGCGCTAATGGAGTAAAATTTAATTATTTTTTGTAATGTATTGCAGAATAGATAAATATCTCCTTACTTTACTCATCTTATTTTTAATCTGTATTCAGATTAATTTTCATCCAGATTCATCAAAATTCCTATTATTTTATTAAATACTTTCTTTTCTTATTTGCTATTAGTTGAAAATATACATCGTGTGGTAGTGTAGAAAGTTAATTGATTTATGAGCAATGTATTTCAAAACCAAATTGATTAATAAAATAGAAAGACCTACAGAAAAATCAAATCCATGAAAAAATATTTGGCTGCTACCGGGATTCGAATCACGGATCTCCTCCTATCCGGGGCAGGCACGTTATTCAATTACGCTATAGCGGCCTTGTACATTTCCGTGAATATATAGACTTTATCTGTAAGTTTTATTTATTAATTGATATTGTCCATTTTTAGAGAAATCCACTTTTTCTGTTTGTTTGAGTTTGACACAAGTTTACCAATAATGTGTTATCATCGGCCGCAGGTGTGAATTTTGCCTTGTCATTTTACAAGAATACAAAAGATTATTCCTAGTCAATCCAATATTTCTTATAGTGACCTAACCTAAGCCCTGAGATGGCTGTGGACGTCTCTCTGATGTCTCTCGACCAAGGAAGGCAGGGAATTGTCTCAGTAAATAAATCAGAAAGACGAATCTTCAGTAGCCACGGAAAAAAATTGATAGCGTTCACACAGGTGTCAACTCGAGTTAAAGGTTGTACTTTTGAAGGTCAAAGGATATTATTTACTTTTACGTCTTTTCATTGCGAATTCTAAGAATATCTTCATTTTATTTATTTGTATTGTAACGAAGTTATACATATAGATTACATATGGTTATAGATTACGTACAGAACCCCTCGTAATATGTCATTGACGACAATAACATAGAAGCCACTATTACGTTCTAGAACAGCTTAAAACATTCCCATATTATCTATAACATTCGGGAATCTTCTTCAAATGCCTGGAACAACCTAGAAGCGACAGGAACGTTCTCCTAAATACTAGAAAGGAAAATAATCTTTTCGAGGGTTTGAAACCAACGTGATCACATTTAAATAGCGCGGATCCAGGCCGCGCAGGGAGTTTGCTTCGACAGTTCGTTCGGTGTGAACGAAGTCGCGAGACGACGGCCAGGTGTGCCCAGTCGTGAATTCCGGAGCGATAGATATAAGCGAAATAATCGGACGACTATTTACCGATAGCGGTGAAAAAAATAAGTGTGACTTCTATGTGCGAGAATTAAGTGTTCTAAGAGCGATAAATAAAGTGTACCCAGCGATAAAAGAGTTCATTTTTCATATTTTTATCATTTATATAAATATGAATTCTGCTTACCATAGCAAATAATTTTAAGTAAGACTATGTCAAAAATATATGGAAAAAAACATGGCTATTATATTACTTCACTATCTCACCCGCTGAGGTAATTAATTAATATTTTTCTACTATAAAATGTGTACTTGCAGCATACTGCAATATTCTTTGTTATGAGCTATTTTATGACGTAGTGCGCAATTTAATGGGCTTTTAAAGCAGCAATAGATTCAGTTATTGAGCGTTATTATTAATTTTCGGAGTTTTACTTCTGAAGCTTATTATGAAACATATTACACCCACATTTAAAAAAATACACTTATCTGTAGATTTAAGAGAAGAGACAAAATAAGAGCAAAAGCAGCAATATCCCACTGAGGTATTTCTGAGATAAATACAAAAAATCTGACACTTCTCCAGAAAATTGCACTGCTGGTTCCAAGATAACCTTCAAAGCTGAAATCTAAACAGGCGTCACTCGTAAAAAATAACTGCAGCACTTATTGGCATTATTTGCGATTAAAAAATACCCATCCAAACCTAAAGTCGAGTAATGCTATGTGTCGCCGAGTGCTGAACCTTGAAGAACTTCCACAAACAAAAAATGAGCACCGTCGAGCTTCAAAACACTTAAATTAGCGGGAAGAGTGACAAGGTTAGATAAAATTCGGAATGATCATTGGTTTGGCCAGTGATAAAATATTGAGGAATGGAGGCGATGATTGTGGTGGATCGAACTTCAGTAGGATGGAGGCCTACCAATCCTGTCCTCATTAATCCTTTCTTTATTCAGAATTAATTCCCACTCCGTCCATCGCCTTTTTAATACGCCTAGCGACATCTGTTGTCCTGTACGGACTCGAACGCATGTAATTAATAATTCCTACCGCATCATCACTTCTTAGCGCTTGTTCAGACACAGCGGGAATCGTGCCGTTTTAGAATCGCGTGAGATCCGTGCGGGTCTCATTTACCTAGGTTTGTATGTGATCGTTCAGACACAACCGTGCGGTTAGTCAACCGCTGCGGTGCCCGCAACCCAACCGCTAGAAAATAGACCCGCACGGCGCCCGCACGATCCTATTACTATGAAGCCTTAGGAGAGCGTTCAGTCGCGTTGCGGGCACCGCACGGTTCCATGTCACAACAGGAGCACGCGTGGATGATATTCTCTTTTCTATGGTTATGGATCGCTTTGACACTGAATTTTTATTGATGAAGTGGAGAAAAGACCTGTAATATGGGATCTTCAGTGTGAGGATTACTCAAATATGCCAAGAACCAAGCTTGGCAGGAGTTGGTGGAGATATTTGGAAAAGGTGGAAAAAAAGAGTATTTTAGAGAAGTAGGTATTTATTCATCAAAAATGAACTGACAGAGTGATATTCATTTGTCTTGCCATGGTACACGGCCGTCGTTAACAAGGTAATGAGCGAATATATCTCTGATATTCAAAGATGGAGAACGCACCAGAACTGTCAAACTGACGTTTATTTTCGCGCGCACAAATCGCTTATTAACCGCGGCTGTGTGAACAGATGATACAAATCGCGTGTTTTGAAAGGCGATTCTGAAACTGAATGGTTCCCGCTGTGTCTGAACAAGCGCTTAATCGTCCGAATTGAGTGAAGCAACCGCATACTGTACTTACCGCCGCTAATTTAAGTTTTTTTTGGACCACTGTTCAAGATATATTCATGTAAACCCGCATAAACACTTGTATTTGAATAAACCGCAGCCGTGGATTGTGTCATCTCGATATAATCGTTAATCAATCGGTGATCGACGGGAGTTTGTGTCCGCATCTTGTGTGATTTACGCTTTTGAATAATTAATTCAGCATACAAGGAGTTGCAGTTGGACCAGGAATAATGAAGAAAGAGGCATTTCCGATTCTTATCCCAACATCCAGAATTTAAAAGGTAGGATTTCTTCTTATTTGTTGTTCACATTCACTGCAATATTCGTGTCTGTTTTCTATTCATCTACCAACCAATCTCCAGCATCTCGTAAATGTTATGATTCCCGCGAATGAACTATTGTCTCTACTAACAAATCTCGATGAATAACCGCATGCATTTGATTTATTACAAACCGCTACAACAATCATATCAGAGGTGATTTATAAATCCCCCAGGTTTGCACTATAAAACTTCTCGCTTGTCGGTAGGTACCTTCTTCAATTACTATCGCTGGAATCATACACGCGCTGGCATCACACGCCGCATGATTTTGCTTTCTATGGTATTAGCCCGCTGTCAAATCTGACACACACTGCGTGCGCAGAAGCCGGTCGATCTCTTATTATAGATAATGTCACTTTCTCAATGTTTTCAAAATCCGGTGGACTATTCGAGAGATTTCGATAGTGCGTAATTCCATCTAGAGTAGATGTTTACAAAAAATAAACGAATAAATAAATAAATACAGCTATCTTGCATGCATTACATTAAATCTTCTTAGTGGATATAATTGAATCTAAAAATTCAGAATAGGTATTTATTATCGTGCAGCCAATCCCCTCTAGGGTTAAACTCTTCTTAATAAAGCCTTAATTAAAATCTTTTGAGATGCATTTCTAGCTTTGGGAAATTCTTTGATTACAAAAGTAGGAGTCTTGAAACAGTCGGGAAGAAAGCGCCGGTAGTAATTGATGGCAGGGGCTGGGATACGGGAGCCTGGACCCGGGGCTGCTCACTATCGTGGCCCGCATCTACAATGAGAGAAATGAGATAAACTTTTTTAATTGTTGAAGCAATTAGCGGAACTACTGTCGGCCGGATTTATTTTTAACAGTTCCTCCTCTGACGAGGGAACTTATCTGGGTCATCGGCCAGCATTTATCCGGTGTCGGATGCTGGTGTTTCGGGATCTGGCTGACTTTGTCAGATGCCCGTTCTCGGATGGATTTTTTACTCAGCATCTTGTTTACGTAACACATCCAGAGAAAAATACTGGAATATTTTTGGTGAAACTTAAATCTAGTTGATGAACACGGGTTGATAATGATAGTGACACAGAGTTGCTTTTGTGAAGGTCTTACAATAAATTCTATGAAATTATAGAAAATATTAACAAAAATGATGTACTTTAACTATATACTTCGGCTTCGATTCAAGGCTGTGACAACGACGCCATCTACAACAGCGTGGAATCTTGATAGCGTTAGTGATACATTGGAAGGTTATCTCGAGTGACACGTTTGTAAATTATTAGTTTTCTTTTCTTTCTTATAAATTATGTCAAAGGTATTAACTTAAATATGTTAAATAAAGTTCCTGTTCTGAATCTTTGGGGTTTCCTCAAAATTATTTTAATAATTAGTTTTTGGATAATTCTTATCGGATTCATTGTAATCGAGTACGACCCTCCCCATCCAATAATACCATATTGCAGCAAGGATTGTATGGTTGCATAATATGCGACTTTAAAATTATTAATTTTTAAAATATTTCTTAATCTAATGAACACATAAATACATTTTCTTAGTCGTTTGACTAGTTCACAAATATGAAATTTCCAATTTAAATTTTGATCTACATATACCTACAGCTAAATATTTTAGTTTGTCATGGTTTAAAATCATTATTTTAAAATTATTGTTTCTCGTTTAATAAATTATAAGTTTTGTGTAGGTAAGTTTCAAATAAATCTTTGACATACTTTTGAGAATTCTCGGTCTGTGGATTGTGAAATGTAGGATATGACGTCACGTAGGATTTGACATCTTGTGTCATTGTAGCTTTAATATATGTCATTTCAAAGCGACAGCAACTTTGATTTCACGAAACTGCTCGCTACGTTTGATTCCAATTTATTTATATTCCCTTAACCAAGTCAGCGAGATGATGTCAAGCATCTCCGGATATAATGTATTTGTATGCAATCGGATTAGAAGGATTCGTGAATAATAATTCACTTCCATTTCGGCTAATTATGCGAGTTTATTTGCTTTGGGATTCGCCATGGTTTAACTGTTCAATTAAAAAAAAAACAAACAAAAAAACAAAAATCAATACAAAAAAATATTGTACATTTCAGTCATTGTTTATTGTATTAATATAATATAAAAATAAGTGTATTAATATAAGACTAGAATGATATCTAGGCAAAAGGAGACAAGCTCGTCCATTACAACCAACAATAATTTAATAGAAAAAAAAACTGATTAAACAAAAATATATTAACAAAATATCTTTAACAATATTTTTATTTGTACATTAATTAAAATATTGTGTACTGAGAACACAATTACTAGATTTATATGCTATAAGATTATTATTCAATTAAGAAAAAATATAGAAGTCTCACAGAGACGAAGCTGAATATGAGAAACGTGTATGGAAGTCTTTTACATTTAATTATGTATGGATGTTCTTTAGATGGAATTGGTGAACGTCGCATTGTGTAGAGTCATCACATAAGCCATTGGCCATCGTATAAAACACTTCCATATAATAACTATTCGTATATAAATAGCTTCGTCTCTGTGAGACTTATATAAAAGAACTTAGTTTTCCTATTTTTTAAACAAAAAATATGACTCGATACCTTCGCTTGTAAAATAAACAATTAGGTTATTATGTTGCATGCATTTTGTTTTACAACATTATCCGTCACCGACGCAACTAGATGTCGCAAATGATGAGGTGGTATATTAAATATTTACATAGGTATAGAAAACAAAAAAAGATATATTTCTCTTTGTAGCAATGTTTGTCACTAACGCTACCAAGATGTCACGCCACGTTAGATGGCGCTATTTTCGTAGTTGTTAAAATTAAATTCAAAGACTAATGGCATGAAATTATCGTTTTGATAAGGCCATGGATTCCAAGGCCATAGCATGGTTTTTATGTTTTATTTCATTTGAATTTTCTATATCTCTAAGAAAGACACCCCATATATAGTAAAAATTTTAAGTAATTTTTTACGGGTTCTAGTAGTTAAAGTTAGTTAACAAGTAGTTAAAGTAAACGACGTTATCCGTCCGGAGATTTATGTCACCAGCCGCGTTCAGTTCTGTGTGTGAATGACGTCTTGCAATGATTGTTTGATGCTGCTCCATCAGGTTCGTTCATTAAACCATACACGTTACTAATAAAAAAAAATACAGTGAAATTGAAATGATTAATGGGATGTTTAAAATCTAATATTATGAAATATGAATAAATTTTGAAAAGTCTGAGTGTTTCATAAAAAAATCAAACATAATAATTTCATTGTATGTCCGTACGTCATTTTGCTATCGCCGAGTCTGCATTACCCGTCAAAAATACAGTACACTTAGCAAAGACGCGAACCATTGCATGCTCCGTCTTTGCTATATATATATATATATATATATATGTGCTGGAACCTGGATTCGAACCACGGACCTCTGTGTTTCGCGCACAGCGTGTTACCAATTTCACTATCCCAGCGACTTAACAAGTCGTCAATATTTGATAGTTATATGTTTCTCTTTGAATTATTAATTCACTTATTTATATTATTCCAGCATTTAATTTTTCAGTTTTATTCTTTGATATTTGTGTATTTCTCTTTATTTCATGTATTTATTTCGTATTAAATATTACGGGACTCGTTTCCTTAAATAAATGAAAAAATATGTTTAATAATATATCTGGTAGATAATTATATACTTATATCCATATATATAATATCATATATAGATCTTATATATATATATAATATTCTAAAGACCCGTGCCAATTTCTCTCCACAACCGTCGCACAACCCCCCACCACTTGGATTAATTGGTGGTGGAGAGCCTTGGTGTCACATCGAAAATATGCGAGTTTGGTGGGGGTGACTGTGCGTGGGTGGGAATGGGTGACGAAAATGTGCTTTCTAGCACATTGTTTTGTTATGGGAAGACTGCAAATGCTTCAGATTGTTTCAAAATAGGTGCGCCGATGGTATCGGTCAGTCTAAAAGGTTCCGGAAAAACCTGCTTTAGAAATTTCTGGAAGGAGAAGGTTCTAGAAAATTCCCGAAAGTTCTATAAGGTTCTAAACTGAGTGGCGGAATGTGTCGGTGTGTCTAGAAGGTTTCTGTACATTCAAAAAATTTCTTGAAAGTTCTGGAAGGAGAATGTTTTAGAAGGTTCGCGAAAGTTCTATGACGGTCCAAACAGTGTTCTAAAAATCTAAGCGTGCGAAGCCGCGCGGGCACAGCTAGTATTTTGATAAAACATGTTATTACTATTTCATGAGTGTCTGCTATAAATAAGTTTTTTTCACGTTAATATCATTGAATGATTTGGCAGATACTTCGTGGTGCAACATTATAATATAAAATATGTTTTACTTTACTTTGTAATACACACACACACAACATGAGTTATTAAATCACTACTACAGTTTCGAGAGGAGCAGTCCCTCTCACAAAGTTAGTTATTATCTATATCTAATGATAAGAGGGATTGCTTCTCTCGAAACTATAGCAGTAATTTAATAACTCATTTGGGGGTGTGTATTACAAATTAAAGAAAAACATATTTTAAGTAAACACTTATTCTTTAGGATCCGGCATATAAAAGTACAGTCATTTTTGACGGGTCACAGCTAGTATGATTCACAACCGGTGGGGGAGCATTCTTTATATTGGACCCACGTGAGGCCACCAGTTCTCCAAGAATGTTACAAATCTCAACAATATTGGTACACGGCGGTATTCCGTCATAGCGTGCGGTCGGACTATTTGACAGAGAGTGCAATCGTAAATTTTTATTGATGTTTTTATGTTTTACGGACTTATATTAAAATAAATTTACATTCACAGTGTGTGCTGGTTTCATAATACACCGAATTGTTCTAAATTTCTATGCAAAACTTGATATTTTAGGGATTTATTTTATGATATTCACTAATATCTTATATCTAATTATTCAGTATAATAATACGGCTGGGAGGAAAACGTAGCAATATGGAGTTTGAAAATTGTTATTTTTATTTTTTTTATTTTATTTAATTCGGTCATCCAGCAGGGAGACACAATTGCTTGATAAGATGAAATACAAAAAATAGTGAAATGTCTCCCTCAATTAAAGGATAACACAAATAGGACATAATCATAGATAAGTCAATTTGACAATGACAGATAAAACATCATTTAAACAATTGTTCCAAATTTAGCTTTAACATAGACATAAAGGGGCTCGTGATGTATATAATATACATGATCAGGGAGGGGGACGAGTTTCTAGTATCTGCTTCACCATATGACGATATTCTTCATATTTAGTGTTAAAAATATCTATTGAATTTAAGAGGTAATTATAACCTGAGCATATGCGTGGAATGGGCGAGGATTTCCTATTGTTGGTTTGATAAATTGGAAGGGAAAAGAGGTACTTCTGTCTGGTAGGTCGGAATGGGACGTGGAAAGCTAGCAAGCTGGTGATTTCAGGAGAATCAATAAGGTTATGAATTATTTGGAAAATAAAGGATTGATCTGACAATGTTCGCCTGTTTTCTAGAGTTTCCAATTTATGAAATTTTATTGATTCCAAATAGTTAAAATTCAAATTAAATTTGTAGTTAACGCGCTTAAGGAATGTTTTTTGAACGTTTTCGATTCTGTTAATATTAAATTTATATGTGGGTGACCATATTGTTGAGCAAAATTCGAGGTGAGGTCGAATATAGGTTATGTATAGTCTCCTAAATGGATTGCCAAGACGCATTATGAAGCCGGACATTTTGAATGCTTTACCGAAAATCGCATCAATGTGCCGGTTGAAATTCATTTTGGAGTCTAGAAACAATCCCGTATCTCGTCCACATCCCTGGCCATATCGTTTTGAAACAATAATGACAAGGTAAAACTAATTACTATTAAAAAGTGTAATGTCTTAGTAAATGTTAGTAGATCTTCGTGAAAATATTACTTCTTCGGGTCTCAAAGAATCACTCACTTTATTCGTCTAAAACAATGCAATAACAATAATAGTGACCGTGCAAATCTGACATGTGTCATTCTGTTGACACCCCTTTTGTCTCTCGGCTGAGCCAAGGATGTCGACACTATTAATCCCATTCATTGGTTATTGATGACGACATCAACTACGAATCAGCTACCGGCTGAATGAGGACAATTTGTAACCACCAATTAAATTACAGAAAAATGAGCTCACTCGCAATCCTGCGATCTTTTAATTTACCCAAACCTACCGAAATTACAGTAAATAAGTTGCGCTTTATAACAAGAAGACGTTTTCACGGAAGAGACTCAGTTTACGAAACGAAATTTTAAAGTAATTAAAAATTAACGTCTATTGTAAAAAATATGTTTTGTTTACGAAATAATTTAATTACGCGTGCATAAATTACTGAGCTATTGTTATTGTGCATTAAACATACACGAGGGGGGACATATTTCCGCTGTGACCCAACCCCTTTTCCTAAAAATTGAGTTTAGTTCATATCTGTAAATATTTGTGTTCTGTGACACATACGTAAAATTAAGCTCGAATTTAAACAAACAATACACATCAATATTCAACCTATTTAAAATGAACACAGCGCTTATTTTCAATGCATTATTTTAAATTTAGACATTTTGTATTTAATTATGAAGTCTCACAGAGACGAAGCTATTTATGTGGGAAACATGTATGAAAGTCTTTATTAGAACTGCTCAGGGCTTACGATCTGTATAAGCCGACTTAAGTGACCATTTTACACAATGCAACGTTCACCAATTCCATCGTATGAACATCCACAAATTAACATTTTCTAAATCTTGCTCCAAATCAGTTTCTTTAATATATTTGAATAAACTACGCTGGAGACATCTGTGACACAGTATAAATAGATGTACTTTGTTTCTTTCGTATTTCTCTGGCGTTTCATTAAAGATCTTCACGTCATAGTTTCTTTGAGATTTGGACTTCTTCGCGAACTGCAGTCTATTGCTGTCTTGGACCCATTAATCTTGCCCGGAATTAAGTCATGACGATGATAATGAAAATAGAACACATGTTAATCAAAATGCTGCGCAATTTTTCTCTTCCTAACGCGGTTTTCATATTGACTTTTCTTTTGAGGGACTCGCTGAAAAAATATATTTTCAAAGTTAAGAAAATTCCAGAAATTTTTATGAACGTTCATATTTACCGCCGTATCCGCGCGGTTCCTGACATTTGACCCACCGGTGTGACACGAGACCTGATCCCCTTCCCCAGGTCGCCTTTGGAAATTCGTATTCTGCGGGAAATCTGGTAAAAAACTTGAAAGACATATTATGAATTTCCCCTTCTTAGTTCACTTTTCTAAACATAATCCTAGTTTGATATTTTTGTCGCGTTTTTATTAAGGCCCATATAAAGGTCTACAGCATGACCGCGGGAGGGAGTGACCGAAGCAGCTACTGGCACCTCTTCAAAACGCGCTGCGTTTGACGACCAACTCATTCGAGAGTATAATTTTTTTCTACTCTTTGCTCTCGATTTGTGAATGCACATTCCGTCGGGTGGACGAGGTTAGCATACCCACATCTTTTATGCTGTAATGTGATCCCGACGCTAACTGGACCTTTCGCAAGGAAGCAGATGAATAGATTTTCAGGTAGGTTCATTGGCGAAGGGAAGGAACCTATTTTCCAGAAATATGTATATCGAAAGGCAGTCTGTTCATAAATTTTAAGTGATTATTAGGGATATGTAAACGCGTATGTACATTATTTTTAAGGTATCGTAAAATATTGATTCAGTTAATATTATTTTATAATTTATAGAAATTAACTTTGCATACACCACTTTTTTATTGAAAAAAATTCAACATGTTTCAAAGCCAATGGCTTCTTCATCAGCATAACAAATGTACAAAATTAAAAATCGAAGTATACTCGTAGGTAATCAAAATATTAAAATGTTATATATGGAAAAAGAATGATAATAAAGTACGTACTTAACATTAAAATAAATTTAAAAGATAACTATTTGTAAAAAAGATCTGGTTATTAATATTAATGGTTAGAAATAGTATTTTCATGTTAAGTAGGTACTTTATGATTATTCATTTTCCATACATAACTTTTTAATATTTTGATTATCTATACTTCGATTTTTAAATTTAATTTTATACATTTGTTATCCTGATGAAGAAGCCATTGGCTTTGAAACATGTTGATTTTTTTTCAATAAAAAAGTGGTGTATACAATTCGAATTCGAATTCGAAAAGTCGAATTCGAAATTGTAGATACGTGTCGAAGATTTCGACGCATATCTACCAATTTAAATTAAATAACAATGCTAAACGTGAATTAAATAACAGTGCTCCAATTTAATTCGTGTTAAGTGAATTGTGAATTTATTAAAAAAATTAGTAAATCGATGAACTTCCAGTGTTTGATTTGCTTCATAATGTTGGCTCATATATAGGGTGTACCAGAGCTAGTAGCAGAAATTTGGCCGGTAGATTCCTGAATATGTTATGAGTCTAAAATGTTCAAGCAACCATGCAATGCAATGCTTATGGAGACATGCAATATCAAAGTATGCAGTTTTTTCAATATTTCTGATTTATTTTTTGCAAAAAGTTGAACTATCATTACAGTTACTTAACTATCAATTATGAAAAATTCATTTGCTTCAATACAACTTAAATAAAATGATAAAAACCTTGTTAAAAATGACTTTTTTCAATTTTTGCAAGGTTTTTATTATTTTATTCGACTTGTATTAAAGCGAATGAATTTTTTATAATCGACATAAGATACTGTAATGATAGTTCAACTTTTTGCAAAAAAATAAGTAAGGAATATGGAAAAAAAATGCAAACTTTGACATTGCATATCTCCACAACTTTTGATATTAGGCCATGGTTGCTTGCACATTTTGGACACATAACATAGTCAGGAATCTACCGCCAAATTTTGCTGCTAGCTCTGGTACACCCTGTAAATAAAAAATACACCTTCAGAAATATATAACTATTATATATTATACACAAAATAAATATATTATAAAAAATTATAATTCTTGTCAATCTCTAGATAAAATATACCCAAATAAAACTCATAATGCCTTCATCAAACACAATAATTTCGCTGTCTGTCTGTCGTTAAGTCCGTAAATTGCTGGAATCAAAATGACAATAAGACTGTGTCATGCATTCAGCGCGCGATATGAGTTGCTTGGTCACGCAGTGCAAGGCATTATTATTATTGCTCGTAATCTTTCATGGGCGTATGGCTAGTTATATAAATTCGTGAAAAAATCCGTAAATCGACAAGTAAGATCATCGGCACCACTGTTGACCCATACCTCTCAGTGGGTTTTGTCAACATGTAAGATATGTAACTATACTGATGCCACCCCTATACTGATATCATGTTAAGAATATTTGAACGCGTTCGGGGCAGGTACCCGCCCACTTTCCGTGACCATTCTCTTCTTGACCTTGACGAAATCCGTGACCATTCTCTTCTTGACCTTGACGAAATCCGTGACCATTCTCTTCTTGACCTTGACGAAATCCGTGACCATACTCTTCTTGACCTTGACGAAAGCGGTGCCGCTTTTGAATTTATTAACCTTGTATTTAGACGTATGTGTGGTTAATCTATTTATGATAGAGTAAAGAATGAAGATTTAGGTATGAATGAAAAACGGATCTAAACGTAATTAATGGAATTAAAAAGAGGTGGCTCAGGTGGTTTGGGCATGTTGAACGAATGAATGAGGAAAGAATAGTAAGAAAAGAAAGATATATAACGCAAGTGTTGACGGTGCCAGAAAGAGAGGGCGACCGCGGAATGATGATAGATGATCCCGTTAGAAGCCTCAACAACCGTTGAGCTTGCGTGCGAAGATGTATGAATGTGGATGAGGCGAGAGTTGTATATCAGAACAGAAGAGCGTGGTGCGGGAATCGGCATGATGGTAAGTAAGTTAGTAACCTTGAATTTAGCGCAACCATTTACATAAGCGTGTAATGCAGGAATGTTCTGCATTACTTGCTTGTCTTATTCGCTTGTCATCCTTACATGATACCTCTCTTATACACATCTCCTAGATGCTAGAGTTCACAACATCATTCATATTTATAACAAATCCTTTAAATACCAAATACATCCGTCAAAAAAAGATTAGCTCTTTTAAAAGAATGTACACTGCACATCCTTTCAAGTATTATTTTTCTTCTCTAAAATACTTAACTCCTGCAGCTTTGCAAATAATATTTTGCAGCTAAATGGATATGTAAGGATTAATGAAAATATTGATTATTTACCGAGTATTTTCGGTTAATCGCTGATGTGCCTGAAAGCATCTTGAGGATTTCTCTGGAAATCCCTTCCTATCTTCTTAAAAGCCAGTAAACCTACCCCTACCGAATAAGCTCCCCATCCCTCTTGGGGTTACCAACTGACTTATTTTAAGCTACCTGAAGACTTTATAACACTAAAGGTATAACATACTTTCGCTGTAATATTCTATAAATTGATATTTTAGGGTTTATTTTTAATTCCTTTATATTAACTTCACCACCGGTCTTGATTGTGGAAAAATCTCAGAAATGAACATAAACATACTTTCTGTCATCCGATCGAGCTGAAATTTTTCATATTGCTTTGATATCAATGACAATGCACGTCTACATTTGGGGTTACATGTACCCATTATCTGGTTTTCTTCTTCTTCTTCAACCTTCATATCTCTACTACTGGATATAGGCCTCTTCATTTTAAAATCAAACTAATGTCGATATATTGATTTTTCACAAACTGACGTGAGTGAAAAAGAGATGGCCTTTGGAAACTGATTATGATGATGATTAAAATACAAGAATTTTTTATCGTGGATTATTCTTCATGCACACTCAATTTATTCAGAAGTTATCGCAACTTAACAAATTCAATAAGATACTTTATTTTTATATTTTTAAGGTGGAATATTAAGCCATATTCTTTTTAAATATTTATATTATAATGTTTTTCCGAATTATTTATTATATACACTAATATGCGCTGAAAACGATTATTTTCAATGTATTATTTCGTTTTTTAGACCCGTATATAATTTTAAAAATATTTTAGTAAAGTTTTATATTTAATAAAATAAAAACTTCTCACGCGCATGCTTAATAGCAATATAAAGAATTTTTTCTATCAAAAATTTTGGTATGTTTCCGTGTATTTTACTGGTGTTTAGGTGTTTCCAATTTATTCTAAAATGTCCACAATTTGGAGAAATCCTTGATTATATGCAGTTCATTTTCCTTTTAGCTTCTCATGATAAAACGTTCAGAATAATATTATCAGATGAATTTATTGATCACTTCTCTAAAAATAAAAAAATACATTCATTCATTTTCAATATTGTATAAGTACTACAAGATTTATTATATTCCGTACATGTAGGCATGTATGCTCCATTATTTTTTCAATTTATTTTGCTTAGTAAAAGCACTTTTGTAAACACACCTCCCCCTCGGTGCTACAATTTTCATCCCCATTATTTGGTGGCTCCACGTCACAAAGGAAGTGATGTCGGCTTGTGTGGCTGGGCCGGAAGTAACTCGGTTTGTCCCTTTTGCTGGTTTATTTCCCCCCATTCTGCTGCAATCAACTCCGCCACAAACGTTTCAAACAAAAACGCGATTCGGTTCTTTGACAAATTCGCACAAAGAACGTTGTTGAAACAAACTTGTGTGGAAACGAAAAAAACTTATGGACGAATTTTCGAGTATTTTTTAAACGTACTTACAGTGTTATGTTTACAACGCCGTAATTTTATCATCACAAAAATCCGGAGAGAAACCAGACATGTTTTTACAGGCTTATTTTTTTGTTTCTTATGCAACCATGCATGCCAGTTTTTTATGGCTATTAATTAAGACCAGTTATGTGCCGGATCTTTGCTTTTTTTATCTAATGTTAACGCTTCGCAGTATTAATACAATTAGAATAATTATTTGAATTAGACTTACAATACGACAATAAATGCTTTTATATTTGTGTTTTGTAATATAAATATGCCAAATATGTGATTTAAAGAAATAAAAAATAATTGAAATGGAATTTAATAGTATTTCCTTACTTTATCACCTTTGTTAAAAATTTCATATTTGTTATGAAATTTAAAAATAATGTAAAAGATCAGATACAGATACGGATACAGGTATCCAGCATATTATTAATTAAGACACGCGTCCACTGTATATTTTCAGTTGAAATTATGACATATAAATGAAACCACTAAACTTTCCTATTTTTTTTAGTGTGTATTTTTTATTACCTATATCATATAATTTTTTCGAAACAATTATAAGAATTTAGCAAGATTTTAATCGCGGATGCCCGGAAAGGATATCACTAAAGGATATCCAGCATATCACTAATTAAGACACGCGTCCACTCTATATTTTCAGTTGAAATTATGACATATATATGAAACCACTAAAATTTCCTATTTTTTTTAGTGTGAATTTTTTATTACCTATATCATATAATTTTTTCGAAACAATTATAAGAATTTAGCAAGATTTTAATCGCGGATGCCCGGAAAGGATATCACTAAAGGATATCCAGCATATCACTAATTAAGACACGCGTCCACTCTATATTTTCAGTTGAAATTATGACATATATATGAAACCACTAAAATTTCCTATTTTTTTTAGTGTGAATTTTTTATTACCTATATCATATAATTTTTTCGAAACAATTATAAGAATTTAGCAAGATTTTAATCGCGGATGCCCGGAAAGGATATCACTAAAGGATATCCAGCATATCACTAATTAAGACACGCGTCCACTCTATATTTTCAGTTGAAATTATGACATATATATGAAACCACTAAAATTTCCTATTTTTTTTAGTGTGAATTTTTTATTACCTATATCATATAATTTTTTCGAAACAATTATAAGAATTTAGCAAGATTTTAATCGCGGATGCCCGGAAAGGAAATGTTCCACCGTGGTGGCGACAGAATATTTGGATTGATACACACAGGATAAAAATTAATAGAGATGAACTAAATTCGTTATTTAAGTAGTGAGTAGCTTGTTTTTCCTGTGGTTAGGACACTGGCCTCGTGATCCAAAGGTTGCGGGTTCGAACCTCACTCCAGACTAGCAAGTTAGTCCTATTTTCATAGCACAAGCGTTTAGCTTAGTTTGAAAATAGTAAGAATATTGATGTGACACGTATTCCGTGTTCACATCTCTATTTTAAAAAAAAAAAAAAAAAAGTAAGGGGGTCGGTTCACAGTAAAAATATGTCCCCCTATGTTTAAGTTAAACTTTTTTTTCTTGCATATTTAAATTCCCTAATAAAGAAACGTACTTTTTTTTCGTTCCAAAAAGAGTCTTAAATAAAAACGTTTTCTCGTAATAAATAATACGTAAGCGCGACGTACTTATTTGAAACATTATTCTTTTTAAGAGTATTTAGTTTGAGCTTTTCATAATTAATTTAAAATTTAAATGCTCGTTGTAATTTTTTTATGAAAGTCAAACAATGGCATCGGATCCAGCCGTGACACCAGGTTGCCTACCAAGAAATGGACGTTTCTTCATGTGTATATATTTTGGTGGTCTGTGGATTGATAGATAGATATTATTTGTTTTAAATATTGTAGAATTATGCTCTAAAATTGCACCTCACAATAAAATGAGATTTTGTAATATATAAGCTTTGCTGCTAGGTCCTGCGGGCGGCTAAATAGGATGCTGCGTGGCCATTAGTGCCCGCTACGTGGTCATTGGTGTCTGTAATAATTGGATAACGGCTGTAGGTACTGGCCGCTGCCCGGCTGTGGTGTCTGCGATTAGCACGTCCTATTGCCCGCTGCTTTTCATACGATTTGGTTCATTTTTGAAGCTGGTAAGGGAAAACTACGCACTGCATACTGCGTTTTTGAAGCAATTATAATACGGATGGTACCTCGCCGTGTATGCGTTCGAGAATAGATATAGAAAATAGAAAATTTCCAACCACACATATATTCTAAATTCTCACCTAGAAATTAAACGTCAAAAATATATTTGCCTGCAAAAACATAAGATAACGTAAGAAAATATAAATATTTAATTTATAAATATATTTCACCCTAAAATGATTTGATTGTTAAATGATGTATATATGTAATATTTTCATGCAGTAAATAACACCGAAATATATTTTAAAATAATCTGTACACCTCACTTCTTAAAAAAATCAATGGATTTAATTAATTTTTGAAGCTGGCAATGGAAAAAACAACGCATCACTCGGTGCATTTTAAGCGCAATCATAATATTAGGTCCTTACATATGAAATTGACGTTTAGTACGGGAGGAACATAAAGCCGATTTTTTTTATTATAATATATTTATTTAATCAAAGTATGTACCATTGCTATCTATGCACTTTTGCCATCTCATAGGTATTTCATCGATCCCTTTACTATAAAAACCATTCGGACGGGACTCAATAAAATCTTTGAAGGCGGTTTGGACTGCCCCATCGGAGTTGAATTTTTTCCTTTGCAAGAAGTTATCCAAATTTCGAAAAAAATGGTAATCTGTTGGGGCAAGGTCCGAAGAGTATGGTGGATGTCTTAGACATTCCAATTGAAGCTCCTCTAATTTGGTAGCCGTCTGTTGTGCAGTGTGTGGTCTAGCGTTATCATGAAGCAGCAGTGGCCTAGAGCGATTAACCAGCCTCGGTTGTTTAGCAGCTAGCTTTTCCATCATGGTTTGCAGTTGCTGACAATAGACATCTGTCGTAATCGTCTGGCCAGATTTAAGAAAGCTGTAGTGAACGACACCAGCACTAGTCCACCAAACGCTCACAAGTAACTTTTTTGGAGTCAATTTTCGCTTGGGGCATGGTTTGGCTGGTTCGGCAGGGTTCAGCCATTGCGATGAGCGCTTCCGATTATCGTACAGGATCCACTTTTCATCACAGGTAATGAGTCGATTTAAAATCCCTTCATTATTGTGCCGGTTGAGTAATGCAACGCAGCAGTCAACGCGCGTTTGTTGATTTGCTTCACTCATTCGTGAGGTACCCACCTTTCAAGCTTTTTCACCTTACCAATTTGCTTCAAGTGGATTAAAACAGTTTTATCACTAACACCGCAGCCTGCAGCTAACTCGGATGTGGTTTGCGATGGATCCGCTTCCACAATAGCCTTCAATTCTTCATTATTAACTTTGGTCTCCGGCCGTCCACTGGGCTTGTTCTGCAGGTCGAAATTTCCAGAACGAAAACGTTGGAACCAAAAACGCACTGTGTTTTCTTTTGCGGCACCGTCGCCATACACATCATTAATCCTTCGAGCCGTTTCTGCAGCACTGGTGCCACGGTGGAACTCGTACTCTTTAATAACGCGATATTTCAAGTTTTTCATTTTATAAAATGAGTGACGCAAAGAAAAAAACAATTGAGGAAAAAACAAATGAATTATAATTTTCAAAACACAAATACATGAGTAAATAGCTGTATAAATTTGGATTTGGAATTCCTAACCAATGAGAAGATATTTGAGATCAAATTTGCCAGTACGGAAAAACGTCAATTTCATATGTAAGGACCTAATATAAGTTGAGATTTAAAAATAATATAATCAATTGCATCCAGTATACTGGAAATTCTAGTGCTATTTAGTAGGTTTATTATATAATTTTTTTTTCTTAATTTAACAAACAATAAAAAATAATATAATATCGTATCATAAGTATGCTGTTAATCAATAAATGTATAACCTTAAATAGATGAATAAATCGTTTTACGAGGTGATTAGAATCAAAAGCGCCACTTTGCATATAACAAGAATACAGAGCGACATGATAGAATGTGATTTTCGGGTAAAGAATGTCAATTTTATAATATTGAAAGCATGTTTGTGTTTAAGAAGCATTTTCTCAGAAATATATTTCTATCAAAATCTCCACTTTGGCTTTAAAATCAATCAAAAAAACGTTCATCTAAATTTCGTCTATTGAATAGTGGCATTTTTATGACACCTTTGTTTTGTATTATTAATAAAAATTATATCAAAAATATGGGAACGTCATTATGTGAAATATTTTTTTAATCCTTTTGGAACAGTGACTTGATATTTTTTTATGTCCTCTAAAACGATCGACATCCAAAGTGCACGTATGCATGGTAAGTACCCCGTAAGTAATCGGAAAAAACCCATCAATCATTCAGTATTAAGAAGATGCATAAAAATGACTGCAGCGTGCATCCAGATAGCCGAATCTTGAATCTTTCCGTACATTGCTTCCCACAGAGCATCTTAGCCTAAAGAAATTGTTACAATCATATGTTTTCGCTGTTACGTTATCATTTGTCTTTAAAAAATATTGGGCCAATACATTACTTCCGTTTCCGCTAAGGAATAAACCTGATACGCAAAAGCTCTTTGGGGCAATAGGCAGCGGATCGTATTGCCGAAAAAATCGATAAACTATCAGAGGTGTATGGGATACCATTATCACCAAATAAATGGACCTCTCGAGGCTGTTTAAGGTTTTGGAGGCCGAGGAAGGCTCTAAAGAATACAATTTACACGTGGGCAAAGAATTTATCGGCGGTTTTCGAGAACTAGGTAAAATCATGGTGATGCTATTTATTACAGGGAGAATAATCGCCTCTATTTGAGAAGTTGGACTGTGAGACCGTCGTTATTATGATTATTATTATTCCAATTGTATGTTTTTTCCTACTCTGTTAACAATTATAATTGCGTGTGTTTTCTCGCTCGTCGTCAATTATGAAATAATAAAATAATAATTATAGGTTCATTCCAGCGTAACCAGGTTGAATGTGCCAATTACAAAAGTTACATTAAAAAATTATAATTAAATGCGAAGCAGAAGAAGAGAATGATATAAGCAGAAAGGTAGAAAGGAAAAACCTTATAAGTAAGAAAAAAAATAATACATATAAAAACACGACTGTGAATACGTGATGACATATATATATTTTCACGGGATCGTGGCTGAGGGAGGCAAATTAAACACTTAAAAAGAATTAAAGTTTTATTTATTCACCAAAGTCACTGGACACAAATTCAGTCAGAGCATCTTAAATTCATACCAATTTAGTAATTCGCACCAATTGTCACTCCTGAATATTTCAAAAATACGTAGGTAGATACATTTCTATTTCGCTTCACTCTTGTTACAGCCTGTTTATGGTCGATTTATTTATTTTTTTATTTCAACGGTTACAAAACCTATTACAGTAATTTGATGTTGTACTAATTACCTTATAATATAAAATGAGAGAGTAAGTAAAAGTAAGTATAAGATAATAAAGATAAAATATGTAGAATACAGAGTTAATATAAAATAACATAATAATGTCAAAAGTAAGCATAAAATAACAGAGATAAAAAATAATAATAATTACAGAGTAAATATACAATAACAAAAGTATTAAGAAGAAGTAATATATATTCAATAGTATGAAAAAGTTAACAAATGTGAATTAATTACAATTTATGAAATTATGTAGCAACAGAGTTAGAAACTAAAATGGACTGCTTTATTTCTCTAAGAAGTATTTATTGAGATGAGTACGGTAGCACTCTAATGTAACACTGAAGATATCTGATATGTATGCGTATTCGTTCCCTAGTGTAAGTAATCTGTTAATCGTTCAGTGTTGGAAGTGCGCAGTATTCGTTTTGTTGCAAAAATAAGTATTTTGGGAACGGGTATGCCTTTGTGGCATGTTGATTGTAATAAGCGATAAGAGGTCAGGTGAATCCAATCTGTTACTATTAATTATTTTGAAAAGAAAAAGTCAGCTATTATACGCCTATCACAGAGTTTTGTTAGCCTTGACGTTTGTAGAAGATAGTTGTAGTTAATTTGCTCTATTGGGATACGTAACCAATAGTTTAAATATATTAAAAATTTGTATTGTACTTGAAAGATTTGGCAGATACTTCGTGGTGCAACATTATAATTTCAAATATGTTTTAATATACTTTGTAATACACACACAATATGAGTTATTAATTTACAACTATAGTTTCGAGAGGAGCAGTCCCTCTCATCATCAGGTATAGATAATAACTATACCTAATAATAACTATAATAACTATAATAACTATAACTATAACTATAACTATAAATATAATAACTATAATAATAATAATAACTATATCTATACCTGATGATGAGAGGGACTGCTCCTCTCGAAACTATAGTTGTAAATTAATATCTCATATTGTGTGTGTATTACAAAGTATATTAAAACATATTTGAAATTGTATTGTACTTTTTCTATTGTGTGGATGTGGCTTGTGTAATATGGTGACCATAGAGGTTATATAGTTTAATTTTGAATCTATTGTGATTCCCAAATCATTGACCTCATATACTTTATTTAGATGGATGTTATCAATCTGATAGTTAAAAACAATTGGATTTTTAATTCTGTAGAAGGTGATACTTTGGCATTTATCTGTATTTAAGTGAAGTTTATTGATGGTTCACCAATCGTGAAGTTTTTTTTAGTGATTCTTGAAGCATCACGCAGTCGTTTAGGGATTTAATTGAGGTATAAATGTTCATGTCGTCTGCAAATAACAAGACATTTATTGGGTCTTTGAAAGTTGCAACAATGTCATTAATGAAGAAAATAAATAAGAAAATAAATAAGAAAATAAATAAATAAATAAATACATTGCGCTAGTTGCTGTGACATGGTCTCGCTTGTCAAAACCACAACGCACACTATCATCTCTCTTATATAGACGATGTCGTTTCGCGATGTTTCCAGAATCTAGTAGATCCTCCTAGACCTTTACAGTAATTTCCGATTTACTTACTATAAAAGTCGTACTCAATACTAACAAGGCAAAGTAGCTTACGAAGGCCAAAATTAAAATGGAGCGACAGCATCCTCAGAGACATATCTGCCTTGGAGATTCAAAACTGGAGAGAGCTGGCATAAAATAGATATGAATGGAGGAAGACTCTTGAGGAGGCCAAGACACACCAGGGATTATAGAGCCAAACGTGATGATGAGGATGGTATTTACAACTTAAAAAAAAAAATCCTATTTTCCAAGAGATTATATTTTCTAGATTCATGTTAATTATGCAATATTGAATACACAACTACCGCGAAGTGGTTATTTGGCGCGAACATTCTACATAGCTGTCGTTTTTGGAACTGTAAGCCATCCAGTGGAAGGTTTCAAAACTTTTGAACCTATTATTTCTATTGTAGATCAAATTAAAATTTCCTCATTCTTGCACCACAGAGGCAGCAAAAAGGTTTTGTGTGGTCGCCTCGGCGCGCTGCCTACACAGCGTCAGCGACGTAGCGAGGATGACCGCTTTAGCATTAAAATTTTCTTAGACTTTCCATCGCCGTTCTCTTTACTTTAACATCAAGAAAATGAAGTAAGGAAGGAAGGAAGCAAAAAAATGTATTTGCAATAAATTATACTAAAAAAAGAGTTGTCCCTTTCTACCTCCATCAAGAACTTCAGGTACTTATGTAGCAAATTGAGGTTCTCCAGAAAGTCACGCAGTTTGTTCTTCCTGTGTGGCCAGATTTCAAACACGTCATCGATATATCTCCACCAGAAATCCGAAGCAAAAGATGCTTTGTCCAGGGCAGTTTCTTCGAATTACTCCATAAATAAGTTATCAATAGCACGGTAGCTATCCCGTACTTAAAGCAACACTGACAACGTATTCTTTTATGACACGATATTGCAAGCCAAAACTAACTTTAGTATCAACAATCATCACAACACATTGGCCCCGATGATAGACCCTGCAATGGGATCCGAAATTTTGTCCAGAAAGCTTGTAAAAACACAGCATGTTGCCCCAGAAAACACAAACTAGAATATTCAATATTAAACTGAATTAAGTATCTAATTTTTTTAAATATAGTTGTGGTGGCCCGAGACACATACACGCAGACACCCGGGTAATGAGTTACCACAGATGCTGACGTCGAATACGGCAGGCCGTCGCCCTCGATACAGAGGTTGAGCCAAGATTGCTGAGAAAGGCAAATGAAGCCAGACCGATGACCGAGTACAAAGGCGAGTTATAGCAAAGGGCATGGACTATCGGAGTGACGAAACGCCCCAGGCTGATCTAAGCTAAATACCCACACGCGCGGCCGAGTAAAGAGGAAATCATAACACTCCCGATTCCTTTGTTCTGAATAACTATATAAGCACGCGCCCGCAGAACAAACCATCTCACTCCAGCGGGGCTTCTCGGATACAGCGGAAGCCCTGGCCGTCATACCTTCGACTTCGCGCCTTTCAATTGTAACCGTTGTGCACTACTGTATTCTTTATAACTTGTGTTTTGTAATTGAATAAATTCTGTCAAACCATCGCGACTTTCACATCATCAACCGCAGCAGAGATCTCCGACTCTGCAAACGGAGTGGTGACCATTGAGTTCAACTCTATCCAAAACCGGAGAACTCATCCACCTCCACATTGGTGACCCCGATGTGATTCGGGATCCACATAGTTAACTCATTTTTTAAAATAAAGGTGCAAATACCTTTCCTATCAATATTCTAAGTATTTTCAAAATAAGCTAAACGCTTGTGCTGTACCTACTTTACTAGAAATTTTTACTTTTATTTTTCGTGACAAGCCAAAAATTAAAAGCTGTCAGAGTAGTTTATATGAAGAACAATCATATATTTATGTTCCATTTCATAGTATTGAATCTTATAGGTCTTCCAAAAGTGTTTTTTAAAGCAGTCTTTCAAATACACAACAAAACTCTAACAAAACAAAAATTATTCATCTATAGATCTCAACTCATTCATCTTAAATTACAATCAAATAGACATTTTAAACTCGACTATTCTGGACATTAAACGAAAATTAATTTCACAACCGCACCCTAAATAGCTGATATAATTTATATTCCCATATACTCCTATACTTCTTTCTTTTTTCCTAATACTTCATCCCACTCCGCCCTTTTCACCCCTTATCAATACTAATGCAACTATAAATTGTCATAATATTATCTTTATTAATTAATAACTTTAAAGTGGAAAGTTAATAATTGGTATAATTTACTATTTTTTATCTCTCGTATGTTCATTTAAAATTTGCTATTAAGTTTTCCTTAAATAAATAAATAAAATAAAATACACAATTTGTGTTTTGCCAAAAACTTGCGTATGTAGATATGTATTTTTATTATTATAATATGTTATATTTATTAAAATAAAAGATATCTTAACAATAGTTTATTGTATACTGTTTACTATATTAGAAAAATATTAATGGACCTCATAATAATAATACATTGTTCTCAGCTAGAGGTCTAGCATATTTGTCGGAGTCGTCGGACTCTCCCCACCAGTCCCTCTCAAAAAGACAAAATTTTTTGCC
>JADDOH010005902.1:0-12152 GCA_016648135.1 Agrypnia vestita
GTGTTGGAATTCTATCATAAAATGGAATTAACTAAAATATTTTTTTTTTCGGAAATTTGCAATTTATTATACAGTTAAGGCGATCGTCTAGCAGAATGAGCAAATGTTACCATTTTTTCTCATATCTTCTCTTGCGTTTTTTATCACATTTTTGTATGGACATATCTAATTTTAAAATTTATTCATCAGGTTACATATATTTTAAAAACGAATATTTTACTAAAATGTCATAAACTAAATTAAATAATTGATTAATTAATTACCAAACCTTCGATGTTTTAAAAATGAAGAAAATTGCTTCACTTTGTGGGCCTTTTGTGACTGAACGGCGTATTGAGATATCTTTTTTATTGAATAATATTACAAAGTAAACGATTATCTTAAATTTATTACAATTATATCAAAATCTGTTAGTTTGTTTACATGCAATTTATGTTTTAAAAAATACTGTTTTTTAAAAATATTTTATTTTTTTGTGGGTTTTTTTCAACTCTTTTTACATGGTTGACCACTTTTTTACTTCAATAGTCAAAAGAATAGATATTATGAATTTACAATAAAAACAAAAAAAATCAAAATCTTTGTCGATATTCCTGATTTTAGATATTTAATCAAGACGCAACGTATTTATGACACAATACGCCGTGCCGTGATTAAATAGGTAAATTCTGAAATCGAGAATAATTTTTTGATTTTTTTTTGTATTAGTTTTAAAATAATAATGTCTATTCCTTTAATTTATTAAAGAAAAAAAGTTATAAACTCTTTTAAAAGGATTGAAAAAAACAAACAAAAAATAAAAATAATTTAAAAAACAGTGTTTTTTAAAACATAAATTGCATGTAAACAAACTAACAGATTTTTCTATAATTGTAATAAATTTAAGATAATCGCTTACTTTATAATATTATTGAATAAAAAAGACATCTCAACACGCAGTTCAGTCATAAAAGGCCCATAAAGTCGAGCAATTTTCTTCATTATTAAAACATCGAAGGTTTGGTAATTTATTAATAAATTATTTTATTAAATTTGTGACATTTTAATAAGGTATTCGTATTTAAAATATATGTAACCTGATGAATAAATTTTAAAATGAAATATTTTCATACAAAAATGTAATAAAAAACGCAAGAAAAGATATGACAAACAATTGTGAAATTTGCTCATTCTGCTAGACGATCGCCTTAACAATGTTGAAAATTCGTAATTTTTCAAAAGATTTTGGTATGGAAAAATCAAGAATGCAATATCAAATTTATTTACATATTTAAATTAACAAACTTTTAATTACATAAATTTTTATATTAATAAAAATAAAAAAGGATATTTTTTAATGTCTATATTTACAATTTTAATTTTTCTTACGGTCACCAGATATGAATGCTAAACAATCGAACACGCTCTAGAGTCCTATCTGCCGAAACAAAGTATTTGAGAGGAGTGGTAAGGGTTATGAAATGGGATCTAATAAGAAACTCGTACTTTTCATAGAAAAATCGCAACTGAGGTGGCTTGGGCACGTACTAAGAATGTCTGATGACCGAATTCCTAGGAAAATACTGAGCGCGACTTCTGAGGGAAGACGTCCAGTGGGCCGCCCCAGACACGGTTGGGCAGAAACATACAATGGACTGAGGCTGCATAATCAACGCAAGACAGGGACGAATGGAGGCGCCTTGTCGATGCAGTGGGGGGGGGTCCACAAGCCGAAAAGTATCCTATTTATTTAAAAAGTTAAAAATGTAAATAAAAATAGTTTTTAACTTATAATATATAAATTAATCTTGTAAGTCGACTAGTACAACTTAACAAAATATTGTAAAGAGATGCGAAAAAGAATTTGCGTACATTCCGAATAAGGATAAAAAACGGCCTATAATAAACAAGGGTCTACAACCTTCGGGAAACGTCTGCTGACGTCTATAAACGCCTGGTACATCCGAGAAGCAACGAGAACTCAATAGAATTATTTGGGAAGCGCGGATCTAGACCGCCAATGAGTTATCTTGTTTGACAGTCGATTCAGTGCGAAGTGTGCGCGTGCACGAGATGACGCTAGTCGCGAATTATGAAGCGATAAATAAAGCGAATAATCTAGCAAAGTATCTAACTGGCAAATGATAATACAACAAATGGTAGTTTTATGCGAAGCATTTTCATTACTTTCTTTTAACTCGTGGCGTCTGCTCGCTTGTTTTCTTGACGAAAAAACTTTGGATACGATTTTTAACAGTTTTCCCGTGATTCAATTGAGCTGAAACTTTGCAAGCAGACTCGTGGTGACGATCAAAGAGATCTATCAAATTTTCGTTAAAAAAATTAACAATTACAGTATAATTTTGGATTTTTCAAATTTTTTATGGTTTTATCATACAATTTGTTTGAAAAGATTCCGATGCATCTGATGAAAACTGATAGAGTAATAATTTTGGATTTTTAGAAATTTTTATCCCTTTCTTAGCGTCGCATCCCAACGAGCCCAACGCGTAGGTTAAGCGCCAAACCAGTCTCCACTAGTGAATGAGAAAGGAAGTATAATAAAAACTTGGTTTTTATGGGTTACTTTATTTTACTCCCTTTATATTAACTCGTGGCGTCTGCTTGTCTTCTTGCCTTCTTGTCTGACGAAAAAACTTTGGATCCATTTTAAACCCCTTTCCCGTGATCCAATCGAACTGAAATTTGCAAGCAGACTCGTGGCGACGATCAAGAAGATCTATCAAATTTTCGTTAAAAAAAATTAATAAATTTTTGGATTTTTCAAATTTTAAAAAAATTTTTTCAACTAGTGAATGAGAAAGGGAGTAAAACAAAAACTTGGTTTTTATGGGTTAATTTTTTTTCAAGTTAAAAGACGAATAAAAAAATCGAATGATGACTCTCGCAGTGCAGTGCACAAAGGGCTTTTTTCCCGGAGCAAAAGGCCGAACAACGCGGCAAAGGATTCCTCTCACGCTTCAGCTCGGTACATTTTTGCCTGTCCTCTGGGCTTAGTGCTACATAATTTCATTATTATTATTTTAATTGGATGGAAGGTTCGCACTTTTGCGTCGTGTGAAATGTTAATTAAGTTAGTGGAACGGAGCCCTTGTGTTTAGGGTTCGCTGTAACAGTTCATGGAAATAATAACATTGTTTGTATCGTACATGAGCTCCGTGCCTCGTTAAAAGAATTCTTTCGTTTTATCTTAGATGCTGTTGGCAGCTCTGAGAAGGTCATTTTGTGTCTGCACCACTGAAAGTGGATAAAACTTGGCTTACTAATGGTTTTACTTAGATTTGATGATTTATTATTTAAGTGATATAAAAGTATTTTATATTCAGAACAATCAATGTCTATTTATTTTATTTATTATTTTAGGAATTTCAAAAGTACAATTGATTATAATGATACGATGTATTGAATAGTTTATAAATCAATTATAAAGATCCACGGCATAACATAAAATATTAAAGAAATAGTAATTAATAAAATATATTAATTAATCAATGTGGTAAAAAAGAAAATTTATGAAAAAGATAAACCATAGTACGTAAAGATATAAGTAGAAGAAATATATGTTTTTTTTAATATTAGTAAAAATGATAAAATTATAAAGTAATCCATAAACGATAAGAGTAAAATATTAAGGAAAAAAATAGATAGATAGGAGTAGGAGTGAAAAGAGGAAGTGGAGTTAGGTGGGTGGGATTATGCTTGAGGGAAGTGTATATTAGGTCCTTACATACGAAATTGGCGTTTTGCCGTACCGGCAAATTTGATCTCAAATATCTTCTCTTTGGTTAGGAATTCCAAATCCAAATTCATACAGCTATTTACTCATGTATTTGTGTTTTGAAAATTATAATTCATTTGTTTTTTCCTCAATTGTTTTTTTCTTTGCGTCACTCAGTTTACAAAATGAAAAACTTGAAATATAGCGTTATTTACAAGTACGAGTTCCACCGTGGCACCAGTGCTGCAGAAACAGCTCGAAGGATTAATGATGTGTATGGCGACAGTGCCGCAAAAGAAAACACAGTGCGTTTTTGGTTCCAACGTTTTCGTTCTGGAAATTTCGACCTGCAGAACAAGCCCCGTGGACGGCCGGAGACCAAAGTTGATAATGAAGATGAAGGCTATTGTGGAAGCAGATCCATCGCAAACCACATCCGAGTTAGCTGCAGGCTACGGTGTTAGTGATAAAACTGTTTTAATCCACTTGAAGCAAATTGGTAAGGTGAAAAAGCTTGAAAGGTGGGTACCTCACGAATTGAGTGAAGCAAATCAACAAACGTGCGTTGACTGCTGTGTTGCATTACTCAACCGGCACAATAATGAAGGGATTTTAAATCGAATCATTACCTGTGATGAAAAGTGGATCCTGTACGATAATCGGAAGTGCTCATCGCAATGGCTGAACCCTGCCGAACCAGCCAAACCATGCCCCAAGCGAAAATTGACTCCAAAAAGTTACTTGTGAGCGTTTGGTGGACTAGTGCTGGTGTCGTTCACTACAGCTTTCTTAAATCTGGCCAGACGATTACGGCAGATGTCTATTGTCAGCAACTGCAAACCATAATGGAAAAGCTAGCTGCTAAACAACCGAGGCTGGTTAATCACTCTAGGCCACTGCTGCTTCATGATAACGCTAGACCACACACTGCATAACAGACGGCTACCAAATTAGAGGAGCTTCAATTGGAATGTCTAAGACATCCACCGTACTCTCCGGACCTTGCCCCAACAGATTACCATTTTTTTCGAAATTTGGATAACTTCTTGCAAAGGAAAAAATTCAACTCCGATGGGGCAGTCCAAACCGCCTTCAAAGATTTTATTGATTCCCGTCCGAATGGTTTTTTTAGTAAAGGGATCGATGAACTACCTATGAGATGGCAAAAGTGCATAGATAGCAATGGTACATACTTTGATTAAATAAATATATTATAATAAAAAAAAATCGGCTTTATGTTCCTCCTATACTAAACGCCAATTTCATATGTAAGGACCTAATATTTATATGTTGAGGATAATGATACTCTTTTAAAGATGAATACAATAAACTAATTGAGTATAAATAAAGTTTTGATTAAAAATTTCTTTATATCTAATTAATAACTTAACAAATTTTCATTGCAGCAAAGTGTCAATCTTTTTGAAATATGTCCAAGAAAGAAAGGAATATTATATATTAATAGACGTAATGCGGTAATTTTTTTTTTGTCATAAATTATCCAATAAAATAATAGTTGATGTGTACAACGATATGTACCAATAAAAAATATTAATCACGTCCTACTGAAAAATGACCCAATTACTATCTAAATTTCAGGCTCCCTATTTGGTGTAATCCCTTAGTTAAATGAACTCTGAAAAAAACAAATAAAATGAAAATGTATTTAAAATGATTTTACTACTTTATCATTATTTAATTATTTTTAAAAAGTGTTAAATCTAAAAAATTTAGTGTCGAATTATTTTCTATTTCTAAAGTAAATTTATTATAAGAGTCAAAGAGCATTTGAGATGTCTGAATAATCATTTATTAGAAAATAAATACGGTTTTGATAAAGATTTAGGACTTTCTATTTTACACATAAATAATTTATGTCTTGAATTGAATAATTTACAATCATTAGAAATTGGTAAAGCATGTAAAAGTAAACGAAATATTATTAATAATCAATTAAATTTAAGTACAAGTCCAATTTTAAAAAAATTCCAAGTATTGTGTGTAATCAAGAACTTCAGCAATAATATTTAAAAACAATTTTTTAAATAATTTAGAAAACCAAAACAAAAGACATCATTCTTTTTGATATTTTGAAATATATAAAACACCTTGAGGATGGAAAGGTTTTTCCGTAACATTTAGATGTAATTAATAAATATATAAGTATATTAAAATAAAAAATACAAATTTGCTCAACCAATTGAAAAAAAGAAAATTTCATACTTCGTGATTAATATTTAAGACTTGGATTAACTATTTCCTTCCATCCCACCCCTGAAACGAAATTCAACCGTATGGGATAACAACGTACGGCAGATCCTATGGGATAATTTATGTACACGGGATTTTTTAAAATTATTTGAATAACAATTTTTAACATAAAGCGGCATGAATATATTTCTATTCAGAAGCTCGTAATTAGCGTTTTACTGTACAAAACTTTTTCTTACTTTTGCTGGTCGACACTTATCTGCCCGCCAAGATTAGTTTTCATGTTCCATTAGCTATTCGATTAAAATATTTATTACGTATGAATATTCAAGCTTCTAGCTGTTGTTATTCGACAATGCTGGAGCTGGAATCTCTTGCTCTCAGCTGAATTAAATATTCATAAGCATTTCGGCAGGCGTGATTAAATATTGGTGGAGTTATTATTGAACGGGTATATGATTGCACTTTTTTCAATCACTTTCACTTGTAATATTATTGGAGTATAGAAAATAAATACAGCGTTAGAAGTTCAGCAAAATGATACAGGATTGCACACACCACCTAAGGCACTATAACGAAATAGTTAGCAGAAAGAATTGCGCATTGTAAACTTTATTTTCATTAGACTATTATTAAATACATCAACCATATCACCAAATTCATTACCAGTTTTTAATATTCTACTGAATACAGCATTTGACAGCAGCTCGACCCAGAAACCGAAGTCAAATGCAGAATTGAAGCATCGCGAGCTGCTTTTAACAAAATGAGACATATTCTGCGATGACAATCTTAACCTGAAACTTCGACAGCGACTGGTCAAATGTTATACATGGTCAGTCCTGCTGTACGGAGTGGAATCGTGGACCCTCAAAGTGAGTAGCATGAACCGGCTGGAGGCGTTCGAAATGTGGATACATCGGAGAATGCTCCGGATACCCTGGACGGATATGGTCAGCAACACAAGAGTTCTTCAAAGAGCTAGAGTGAACAGAGAGTTGCTGACAAATATCAAAATCCGAAAGGTATCGTATTTGGGTCATGTGCTCAGAGGAGAAAAATATGAATTGCTCCACCTAATTCTTATGGGAAAGATAGAGGGTCGTAGAGGTGTTGGAAGGAGACAAATTTCCTGGCTCCGCAATATACGCGACTGGACGGGCATAAGAAGTGTTGGAGAGCTGTTTCGTGCTGCCCAGGACAGGGACGCTTTCTCTCGGGTGATAGTCAACGTCGGGGGGACCTGACATGACACCAAAAGAAGAAGAAGACAGCATTTAACAGATAATTGGTACTGGAATTCTGGCCATGATATGTTAAAATTTGTCGAGTTTTATGTAAGGACGGGATATTATAATCGATACACGCTACAAGGTTAGGGCTGTCCAACATATTATTTACAATTTTGTAAAGAAGAACTAAATCACAAATTTTTCATATAAGGTGAGTAATTTCAGTCTCTTCAATAGGTTATTGTATTCTATGTTTTGTATTGGTATGCTTATCTTGTAGTTAATGTATTTGAAAAATTTGCGTTGGACACGCTCAATACTGTCTATATGCCCATCATAATATGGAGACCAAAATGATGAGCAATATTCTAATTGGCTCCAGACAAGAGATGTGTATAATATTTTAATACTTTCAATTGATTGAAATGGGCGTGATGTCCGTAAAACAAATCCCAGCAATTTTAGAGACTTACAAGTTATCGCATTTATATGGTTAATAAAAGTAAGTTTTGAGTCGAATAATACACCTAAGTCACGAATACAGGCAACATTTTCTAGTTTGGTGTTACATAGAGAGTATTCATAATGTATTTTTGATTTTAATCTAGTAAATGATATAATTTTGCGTTTATTTAAATTTAAGTAAAGTTTATTCATTTCACAGGGTGTAGGTAAGAGAATTTAGATTTTGCTGTAATAACTTGCATAATATGTCACTTAGAAACAACAGGCTCTATTACCTACAACGTTCGAGAGACGCTTGGAATAGCCTAAAAGCGAAGGGAACCTTCTCCTGTTTAGGGTTTACTAAAAAGAAAAGGAATCTTCTCGAGAGTTGAACGACGTTGAGACGAGAAAGACCAGCATATCACGTATACACGAAGCAGCACCGCGCTGCGAAATTGAGTTTGTTTATACATTTCTATGCGAAGTACATCGATGCGAAATAAGCCGCGGATGACGGCCGGTGTGACCAGTCAAGGGAATCTAGCGACTTCTTACTAATAAGTGAGCGAGAAAATAAATGCGACTACTACGTGCGAGAATCGGATAAAATGTTCTAGCGAGTGTTAAATAAAGTGTTCCCAGCGACAATAAATTGTTCAAAGACGAGTTGTAAATTACAAAATAGTGTGATTTCAAGTTATGCTTCTTGAAATCAGACTAATTTGATTCGTGTAAAGTGACTTTGCGCATTTAATAATCAATTAATTTATAAATCGCTAAATAATTTCCCGTGTTTTCATAAATTTGTCTCCCGCATCCACGAACCGTGAAAGTACCTTTTTTTAATTGTAGTCACTGTACTAAGATCAGCATTTCATTTCTTAAAAGAATTAATTCAAAAAGAATAATACTATTTATGGAAAAACTGGAGTCCCAAAAGCGGTCAAAACTCAGCAATAAAAAATCAGCGATAGTTTTCTTATACTTTTCAATGATTAATTATTTTTTCATTTCACGAAAAAATTTAATTATATTTACCTACCTAAGTTAAAATAATATACCTTAAAAGGGCTGAATAAAACTGTTAAAAATTAAGCAGCATCATTTAATTAGACTTAACTAAACAAATAAATTTTTTACCTCATTAACAATATAGTATATCGATGACATGAGTATATTAATTAGTGATGCAACAATTACTTCTTTCACGAATACGACTACAAATATCAAGCCTACTATTCGGCGAATACGAATACGAATAATTCAACAGGGTAATAAATAATACACCACTGGTCTTTTTTATCTAAGAGATTTAATATTAAAATTTTATCACCAGCAAATTTTTGTTCAAAAAGCACAACATTTCTTTTATCCGTTTTTACATTCCCAGTGGTCGAAAATAAATATCACTTATTTCACGCTTACGAGAGGTATTTACTAAATTATTAGATTTACTTTGCAATTATTTTATAAGAGTTAACACTTTTACACACAACGGAAATAAAATGGAATGAAAGATACGTATTACAAAATAAAAACTACATGAAATGAGCACCTAACCTTATTAATAACCCAACGAAACTAGATGAAAGAACTCGTGTTATGCTGTAAAACATGTAACAATTGATAACTTGAGAACTCAACAAAGTGCGTAGATGTGTTCGGATACACGGTGCACAGCCAAACCGTAATGTACGTTGCGTTCAGTTATAAATAGTTTGTTTTTAATATTCGTGATGATATTCGGCGAATAATAATATTCGGTAAATATCCACTATTCGACGAATACGAATATTTGTATTCATATTCGTTGCATCACTGATAATAATTGAGCCTGTGAACTGCTGAAGACACGGGGTTAACTCGAGGGGAGTTCAAATCACGACCGGATCGTGCATCCAAGTTCCGGGTTTTGTTACAAGCAAAATGACGTCACAAGCGCACAGGGACCGTTGAGAATAATAAACACTGCTTGCTCTCCCATCTCAAAGTTGGAACAACAAGCAACATCCGGCATCTATGTCCGGGAGCTTGAAGCTCGACTCGCCTTAAAGGAAGCGCGTTAGTTTCGCACCTGATCACAATAAATCACACAATTTTTCAATAACAAAAAAGTTCTGCTTGGATGATGTAACGAGACGGGAATGGTAGGATTAAAGCATTAAAATTAATGATAACTAGTGCTAGTTTGCTTATTGTTAGTTTTTTTATTGTTGTCCTACATAAATGCATTATAATTATCGCATTTTTGATTCTGTTATCTTCTTATATACATTTATGTACTACTTCCTATTCAATACATTATAGTGATACTCCTCTCCTCCTCACGAGTTGTATTACTCTTGTAGAAGAGAAATACCATTGCAAAAAAAACTGTAGCTATCTTTACTGTAAAAAAATATTTATAAAAAAAATAAAGAAAAAATATATATGTAAGACAATGGCAAAAATATAAGCATATGCATTCTATGCTGTAGGCTTAGGTCACAGTTAGAAAATAATGTAATAATATCTCATTCGGAGGAACGCACTTTTTGCCATCTCTATTGCATATGGCATTAGAAGAAGAAATTTCCACAGCCAATGTTAATATTTAATGAATAGATGGGGGTAAAAGAAGTTATCCTTCTTTGAGAGTGGAGATTTTCAAATAATGGAATATGTCATAGATCCATGCTTTCTCGGAACTCAGAAGTCCACAAAGTAATTACATAAGGTATTAAATTATATAAATAAAATGTCTTTAAAGAGAAAATAAGCTTCAAGGCATATCTTGGAGTATTAAAAAATGCAGACTGCTCATGAAAAAGGTTACTATCGAAACTGATTGAATCACAAGGAAGTGGAGGAGTCAATTACGTATTGAATCAGAAAAGTACTGGTGTTCGTTGCTTATTGAATGCTACTCATTCTACACTCGATGAAAAATAATACAAGTAGCCAATGAAATGAGATGACCTTGTATAATGGCCCTGGCCGCTATTTTGAGATTGTTCAGATAATCATCCATATTCTGAAAATAACAATGTCTGGATCTTTAAAATCTTAATCCCAACACTTAATAGACGATAATAAAAATTAAAAATGTCCAGATCGGATTTTGTAATTCTACGGCTCAAATACACTGTATTAAAAGATTATATAAGAAGGATTGTTTCTTACAAACGTATTAATTTCTTCATCCACAGCGTCCGGATGAAATATCATGGTTAAACTTGTCTTGAACGCGTTCGGCATTACCGAGTATTCAAATCTTCCCATCTTGACATTTGACAGATAACAATTTACATCTTTCTCCCTCCCTCTATATCTATCTCATGTAGAAACTTACAGAAACAAACACCGACGTAAAGCTATGTTCGTTTATTTTTAATTTTTATTATCGTCTATTAAGTGTTGGGATAAAGATCTTAAAGATCCAGACATATCTGTCAAATATCAGGAGAATACGCGGTAACGCCGAACGCGGTCATGACAAGTTTAGCCATGATATTTTATCTAGACGCTGTGGATGAAGAAATTAATACGTTTGTAAGAAACAATCTTTCTTATATCATCTTTTAATACAGTGTATTTGAGCCGTAGAATTACAAAATCCGCTCTGGACATTTTTAATTTTTATTATCGTCTATCAACCTGTATATGGATAATTGTATGAAAGAACTGAAGGATCTAGAAGTTGGAGCGAAAATGGACGGACTCAACATATCCTGTCTGCTATACGCAGAAGATGCAGTATTAGTGGCTAAAAGTGAAGCTGATCTGCAGTGCTTGGTATCCAGGATGTCCGATGTATGCATGCAGAGTGAACTTTTGATGAACGTCAGCAAATCGAAAGTCATGGTATTCGAGAGAGACGAAAGAGTGACTAGGTGTGATGTAATTATAAACAACGAATGCTTAGAATAAGTGAACGAGTTTGTGTATTTGGGAAGTATGTTTAGTAGAGACGGCAAGGCTGAGAATGATATCGAAAGGAGAGTAACTGCGGGAAACAAACTTAATGGTGCACTAAATGCAATTATGGCCAATAAGAATCTGTCAAAAGAAGCAAGACTAGCGGTACATAATGGCGTTCTAGTGCCAACCCTTATGTATGGAAGTGAAGCCTAGAATTGGCAAAAGAGGAATGAAAGTAGACTGAATGCGGTTGAAATGCAGTCACTAATTGTGTGGAAAATCTTTGGTCGATAGAGTGAGGAATGAACAAATTAGAAGTGAATGCAATGCTGGCTGTAGTGTGGTAGATAGAATAAAGAAAGGAGTGCTGAGATGGTTTGGTCATATGGAACGTATGAACGAGGAAAGGATGGTTAAGAAAATATATGAGGCGAATGTTGAAGGCAAAGAATAGAGGGCGTCGCGAAAGACCTGGCACGATCAGGTACTACAAGTATTTTAAGATGGCCCTGTTAAAAGCCGCAACAACCGTAGAACGTGTATGAGAAGATGTGTGAATGTGGCCGAAGCAAAAGTGGTGTGCCAGGATAGAAGAGTGTGGCGTTCAATCCTCTCTGCCTACCCCTGCAGGGAAACGGCGTGAT
>JADDOH010005903.1:0-13763 GCA_016648135.1 Agrypnia vestita
TAGCGACATCTGTGGGGATTTAGGGGAATGAAAATGGCTTTGTACAGGCCGCATGGAATAGGCGCTTACAACTCATATATGAAAGCTTCACGCAATTTGAACATATATACAACTTCCAAAAAAATGAATAAGCATGGTATATTCTATCATGGGTGGAAATGGCGAATGTTACAATTGTGTAAAGTGATCACTTAAGCCTACCAAAAGACAGGTCATAAGTCCTGTTACACCCAAATGACTTCTATACCTACTTTCCCATAATTAATACAGTTTCGTCTCTGTGAGATATCTATAATATACACTAATTAAAATATTATAAACTTCTGATCACTTGTTCAATAGGAGTCGTCCCATTTGGAACCGACACAAATTGCCGGACTCGTTAGGGATGAGTGAGTTGACTGGATGAAGGATAGAAAATAGGCGGGGTAAATGAATTTGATGATTCTAAGTGGACTGTACAATGAAAGAATTGGAAGCTCGGATCTTATGTTTCTTCTTTGCAATAACTCGCAATTTCGACCGATCGAACTCTACGTTGACTTGAAGCGGCGACACAGTTTTTCAGAAATACCTTTACATATAGTTCCCGTAGTCGACGATTATCAGATATTTTCTGATTATGACGATGTACCGATGATGATTTCTTTACGGAAATGATAACCGATTTTCTAACAAGCCTACAGAATATATATTCATTCGCGACCATGACACATGCATCTATGCTATGAATTTATGACTACTTTAGTATTAGAATAGGACACTATACCAAGGAGCATGCCAGTTATTTAGGATTCTTTAGAAATTGAGAGTCCTAAGTCATCACCGTGTATCTGAGTTATTCACCCACGCAAACCAATTTACTAAATATTCCATAGTTGAATAATTAATTTTTATAAATATTATGTAAAAACCCATGTACAAAGAGAAGGTTATCTATGATTATAATTTTAAGAATCTTTATCTCAAACGTCCACAGGTTTACAATTTTTTAATATTGCTTTTTGAAGTTTCTGAATCTGCTTTATATTTAAGACGCACGAGTGATTTCACGATCTGATGCCGCACTTTAATAAAGACTCTGCAAATGAAAAATAATTTATATATAATGCAGACTTTGTAATAAGGGCCAAATAAAATTCAATAATTTTATTAAATAGACCTTAGATTGGAGCTTATCTTAAAATGCATGTTAGATTCAAAATAATTATGAAATTGAAGATTTAAGGTTTATATTACGGTACGATATATTTTATACGAACCGTGTGGATATGTTGAGATTCGTAAAAGATAATAAGTACTTTCCTGACCCCCGCAGCGATAGGGTACTCTCTTGAAGACACTGTGATATGACTCCAGCGAAACTTTGGGAATTGAATCTCGTACGGTTCGTATAAATTGTAAGTCTTTTATACATACATATCAAATTGTAAACCGAGACATTAACAAGCAATACAAATCTTTTTTTTTGCTGGTGATAAAAAAATTATTTTAATATTGATGTTTGTAACTGTAACAAACTCTATGTAAACCACTTTCATTTATTTGACATCAACTGGTTTTGATACTACTTATATATTATGTATCTTCGTCAGGACACACACTAACAATCCAAGTACCTACTGTAAATACAGATGGAGATTGTGTAAATAAGGCACTAGGAATGCGGAATGATGATTACTCAGAAAAGAAGAAGAAGAAAGCTTTTCGAGTGAGTATTATGTGAGTTTTATTTACTTTAATATTTCCAATTAAATATTCCCAGTTAGAATGATGATAACTCAGAAATAAGAAGATGAAAGCTTCCAGTGAGCAGCTTGTTAGATTAGTTGTTAAGACTCGTCAATTGAATGAGTAGACGGTGGTTCGATCCCCATTCTAGGAGACCAGTAAGTATTTTTTTTTTTAATTTTCATTAGTATGAAAATACAGTAAGACTCCGTTTAACGCAGGGGTGCGTTCCAACGAAACGCACCCCTGCGAAAACGAAGCATCGTTAAACGAAGTTAAGTCAAACAACAATATGAAAGGAATTTAGCTAATCATATGACTCCTCTAAATTATTATGGATTAGTGAGAATGTTAGTAATATTTGATTATCAGAATTTAAAAATTGAAAAAATAATTTTCAGGTATATGTTAAATAATTCGGAAAAATATCATACATACATTAAAAATATTATTGCTAGGTATTCCACTTTAAAAATATAGACGTATCATATCCAGCTGCTAAATATATATTATGTCATGGGATGGACTATAGATGTATCTAGCATAGTCCGTTCGAATATATGAAAAAAACTGATTTAGAACAACAACATTTTCAAAAATTTTGATAATGTGTGGATATTTTTAGGGTGGAATTAGTGATCATTGCATTAAGTAAAGCCAGCTCATAGGGTTCATTTTTCATACACTTTTCCATATAAATAGGTTATTGTCTGTGAGACTTCTATATAAAAGTACAAATAATAAATACATTTAAAAAATTCTTAAAATATTATGTGTTAATAATTAATAAATACGTTATGATTGATGAAAATCTGTTGGCAGTCCTTTTGAGTAAGATATTTTTTGTAGAATGATGAAATTGCCTGTGTCGCTTCAAGTATGTATGAGTAAAATGATGCCAGTTTTTACCACAAGACGTACGTGTACGTGTACTTATCTATTTTTCTTTAAATATAAGAAAAAAGAAGACAAATTTCACAGAAACAAACAAACATATTAATTGTCCTGTGGACGTCCATTATTTTAATACTTTGACCGCATGCTGGCACTTTAAGAGAAAACAATATTCGTAGTTTATTGAAACGTTACGTCACCCGATTCCTTTAAAAACAAAGCCTTATTAGTCCATTATAATCCCCGAGAAGAAAAATATACTTTGGAAAAATGTGACTTTTATTTGCAGAATTCTTCTTCGATCTTATTGTACTTTTACTTCGATAGCAGACCACGAAATGTATTATTTATGAAATACTCACAAGAAATGTATTGGAAAATTGGCCATGAATTATGGATCGTAATAATTCATGTTCATTTCGTAACAACTTGTCTAGTTTTCTTTAAAGATAACAAAAAAGAAGACAAATTTCAAATTTCACAGAAACAAACAAAATCCAATCGTATTATATCATTTCAATGCAAAAAATGTCCTTACACATTTCTTATTTATTGTTTTTGTCCTTCAAAATATGTAACGCCATCTTATGATAAAACGTGGAAACTGATCATTTGTTTTTCTTGTGTTACTTTCTTCGGTTCCAATTTCAATTCCATTGCAACTTAATATGACAAATAAATATTGAAAACTTGTAATAATTATGATTATTATAATTATTTATTTTATTATACAGTCTTATAATAATAAATATGGTCTTTTTTTAATCTGAATATTATTTACAATTTTTTTGTCATTGGGACATTATTTATTATTTATTTATCATAAAAAGTATATTGTGTAATTTTATCATATAAAAAATGTTCATAAAATACTCATACTTTGTACTCTAATGTCAGTCTAGGACCATCTATTAGGGTCAATAATGACTTTTTGCCGATCTATTTGTAAAAAAATAAATATATAAAATAATAAAATATATACTATCTTAAAATCATATAAAATAAGTAAATAACTTTCGTGGCCTATGTTAGCTATCACGCAACCAAAACTTCAATTATTCCCAGAAAAATTAACTGATCCAAACATAGGCGCTAAGCGAATTAACGCCTACGATTGGATGAGTTCGACTTAATAATTATCGCAATAAAATAGGTAATGAATAATAATTTAAATAATTCAAAATTTATTTTTATTTATCTATAATAATAATGCAACTTATTGTTAAGGTGATGTATGCGCTTATTTTAAATCCAGCTTTCAAATAATCTGATTTTAGGCGTTAAGAGCCCACATCGGAGAAAAAATACGAGGAAATTTTGTAAAATAAAATGATTTGTGTTTTTTCTAAAATTAAATTGACTGACCGGGGTACGATACGAGCGACGAGCGGCATAGCGTCAGAGCGTCAATGCGCCTGAGTAGTGAGGGACGCTTTGACGGCAGAGTAGTGAGCTTAGTTATATCGTGGCCGGCACCCCTCACTACTCTGGCGCGTTGACGTTGGCTCTGCCGCACGCCGCTCGTATCGTAACCGAGACCTTATCCTGGGAACCAAACTTCTGCATCACTTCTTGTTCTTGCTGACTCGTTGATATTGTAGGTAGATACTACACATGAATAAATTTGTAATTTAAAGAATTTTTCAATAACAATATGTTTATTTTAACATTTTATGATTTTTCTGAAATTTATTTATATATATTTTTGTTATACGAAAAACTTAAATTATCAAAAATGATGAAATCAATCAAACAGGGAAAACTAATTAAATTTTTATTTAATACACAAAGCCATCAAATACAAAGATTAGCCAGAACACTATTCCATAATGCATACTTCGCACCTACTAGAATATTCCACTTGTCTCCGGTTTACAGCGCAATGCAGCCGCATGTTTATAGATCTTCGATTTCTCGAATTTTCCGGTATAATTTCGTATATTCTAGTTCTTTTTTAAATCTTCTAGATTGTTCGGAAGACTTCGATCGCATGTGCATTCTTATTGTTTTATAACCCCGTGACAGTTTATTTAATTGGAGCCTTCCACCGCCGTCGCGCGCTGCACCCCTGGTATATAGACGTCCGCACCTCTGTTCAGGATACGTGACGCGGGGCATATTGATATCCTGTAGGATTATTGAATTCCTGGAAAGTCCTTGGACATTCGGCTCATGCCTCACCGTGACATACTCTGTACTGCTAAATTAATTAAAACCATTTCGCGAATTCCTTCTCTGGCGTCGGGTTTGGTGAAATTGTGGCTTAACAACTTATCGCCTAACTTTTCGTAGAAACTTTTCATTGAAATATACTAGATGTTAGGGGCGTGCACAGAATTTTAATTTATTTATTTTATTTTATTTTTAAAAAGACACTGAATGAATGCTAGGTACAAAATATATAGAAAACAATTCATAACCTATTTCTAACTCAGCTTACTATCCCAATAAGTATTTTCGACCTGCTCTAACCTACGTAAATTAGTGATGCAACGATTACTACATTAACGAATACGAATACGAATATCAAGCCTTCTATTCGGCGAATACGAATAATTCAACCAGGTAATAAATAATACACCACTGTTCTTTTAAGAGATTTAATAATTAAAATTTACCATCGGAAAATTTTTATTCAAAAAGCACAACATTTATATTATCCGTTTGTACATTTCCAACGGTCTAAAATAAATATCACTTTTTTCACGCTTACGAAAGGTCATGTTATTAGATTTAATTTGAAATTATTTTATAAGAGTTAACATTTTTACACACAACTGAAATAAAATGGAACGAAAAATACGTATTACAAAACAAAAACTACACGAAATGAGCACCTAACCTTATTAATAACCCAACGAAAGTAGATGAAAGAACTCATGTTACGCTGTGAAACAAGTAACAATTGACAACTTGAGAACTCAACAAATCCATTCTTTCAATGTTAGGGAAATCTCCGATAATAGAGTGCGTAGGTGTTCAAATACACGGTGCACAGCCAAACCGTAATTTGCGTTGCGTTCAGTTATAAATAGGTTGATTTTTTTTAAAAATTCGTGATGATATCGGCGAATACGAATATTTTTTAAATATCTACTATTCGGCGAATACGAATAATCGAATTCGTATTCGTTGCATCACTAATGTAAATAAATAATTGATATTATCTATGTGTTTAGCTGTTCAGGGTATTGTCAAGAAAATGGATGTTGTGTAGAAATTGCTTTTTAAATGTAGCATTTAAAAAGTAACTCCTACACGTACCTACCATTTAAATATAATACTGACCAAATGATATTTAATTACTCCTCTTAATTTTATGACAAATTCTCTATCATTATCACATTAAACAAAGAAAATTATTCCGTTACTTAATTTTATTTTAGTAAAGTATTTTTAGTAAAACTATCAGTTTTCTTTCACTATTCATTTATTCATTTTTTATGAATCTTTAAATCGCTTTAAAAATGCCGTTATGACAAACGCACATTTTCTACAGCCATTAAGAGAAAAATGTTCTTAATGAGAATTCTCGGGAAAAGTAGAACAGTCGGTTAACCCCTTTTACTGTCGGTGCTTTGCTTCTTTCTACAATTGTTCTGATAAATGCATTGTTGTTTTAGTAATATTTTAATAGCATAAGCGTTTATCCTTTTTTTGAAAATAATAAGAACATTGATACAATACGTATTTCCTGTACGTATCTCAATTTTGAAAAAATTGATATACCTATTCTTACCATTAATAATAATAGTGTAAAATAAAATAATAAATTTAATTTTTGTGCTTTCTGGGGTATTATGCCATTTTTCTACATCCTACGAATCCCATCGCAGGGTTCGTCATCAGCCAGAATTGTCGAAGAAATACAGCAGAATGAAGCCCTGGAAAACAACGTTATTAAAAAATTACTAATCGTCTCACATTGCCCGATTGGATTTGTTTTAAAATATTTATATGTATGTTAACACAATTAATTAATTTTGTCCACAGAGGGTTAATTATTAATTAAGTCTCATAGAGACGAATATATTTATATGGGAAACGTGTATGGGAGTCTTAATAAAATGTCCCAGTGCTTATGATTGGTATGAGCTGGCTAAAGTTAAATATATACTAGTCATCAAAAATAATTTAAGAATAAAATTACAGGCGAATTCTAGTTAGTAGGTATACATATGTTTAATGATTCGGAAGAATATAATATATGTGCATTAAAAATAATATTGCATAAAATTCCACTTTAAAAATATAGTGGTATCAATGCCAGCTGCAAAATCTATATAATTGAATGGGAAGGATCATAGATGTCTCCATTTGAATATATGAAACAAACTGATTTCGAACTTATATAAAACTTTATACAATTTTATAATGTGTGGATCTTCTTACTTTGGATTTGGTGAACGTTGCATTTTGTAAATTGATCACTTAAGCTAGCTCATACAGTTTATAAGCTCTGGGCCACCCTATAAAGACTTTAATACACGTTTCTCATAAAAAGCTTCGTATTTTTGAGACTTTTATAATTTATGTTAATTGAGTATTTATTTTACTTTAAAATTATCAATAAAATACACACATAAAATCAGAATACAAATAAATGTGCAGAAAGATTTATAAATAAATATTATGCACGAATAAATATAAACCCTTGAAACTCATGAAAAAATGTCAATTGATAAGTTTTTTATGTCTTGGTAATTATGAATCGAAGAAAATAATTTCTAATTCGGAAAATATTTTCTAGAAATTTGTAAAATGACTATAACATCATTATCGTTACAAATAAAAATGTTTATGTTCGTTTGTACAAAATCGCTTATCTCTGAAAATTTTTCGCCGATGGCTTTGAAATTTTGGCACAACGTTGCATTTGAATACGAAGATGTTTTTGTATACCAACTTCGTTTTTCTATACCTACTATTTACTATTAATATTAATAAAAATTTAAACGTTCGATTGTCTAAAATCTTAAATCTCAAAATTTGCAAAATTATTCTTTAGGACCCTGCGAGCAACTAAGGCGATACTTTTCCCCTCTTTCTTTATCTTTCCTCCACCCTGATATATTTTTCAGTACAAATATGTACTGTTCGACCGATCAAACTCAAATTTTGCATACTTTTTTTTTAGGACCCGGCGGAATACATAGGCGACAGTTCCTTCCTGGACATTCATCCATCCCAACCTAGATTAAATGGAAACTTTTTTTTAATAGAGACTGCAAAAACATGTAACCGTTGTCGCAATGGTCGCAATTGGCAATGCCGGGTACGAAAGCTAGTTATTAATAAATTTTATTTTTCGGTAATGAAAATTGTAATTGATTCCTTTATCAAACCTCTAATCTAAATCCATCTTTTGATCACGTAGTTTATCATTACAGAATTACATATTAATGAAATCATATTTTATTTATGAAGATGTTGGTAAAGCAATCTACTGGCAATATATAATTTTATTTACAAAGTTGTTGGTAAAGCAATCTAATGGCAAATTTCTGGATCATGTGCCTCCGGGGAGTATATAAATATTCATGATTTACTTCATATAACACTCTGTTCTTACATCAAATTATAATTTTCCTGATTTTTTTTACATAATTCACTAAAATATTTAACTACCGTATTACAGAAAGCATTAAATAATCTTTAACTGTAAATAGTTGCGAAATTAAAAATATGTAGATGAAAATGCAATTATTTGCGTAAAAACTTATTTTATTACTGAAATAATATTATTTTCAGCAATAGTAGACGTGTACCTACAATAAAGAATGTTATTTCAAAATCTGTCATCATGCCTATTATAATTAAACTCAAGTAGAGATAACATAACTATAGAGCTCCTAAGATTATGTTTAAATAATCTTGTCTGTAACTTATGATTTCAATTAATAATAAATACCCAAATTTTCTTAAAAAACAGAATATGAAAAAAGTTTTGAACTATTTTTTTAACATCTGTAGCGAACGTAAGAATTTCTTTTAAAATAATAAAACGAATCTCACCAACTAATTTGATATTTATTTTTGTTAAACCTTTTCGTAATTAATAAATGTGTTTTTATTTTTTTAATTTCACAAACGTAACCACCACTTAAATTAATGTTGGTTTTTCTATTCAAATTAAATTATTTTGTATAAAATTTGTTCAGCTGCCCAAACAAAAAGTTTCACCTAATTTTATTCCGCAACGCTTTTATGATCATAATAAAACAAACTAGGCTGTTATTTTATGGACAAAGTAATATGGTATGTTTGCACATCCAATATTTTTATATCGGCGTTATTAAACGAAAGATGTGTCAGAATTTCATGAATATATTTGTAAAGTATACAAAACAATATTTCCGACCTATAAATTTAATAACAGTGTAATATTTAGTGGTTTATGTATTTCTCACTACACTGTGAGTTGAATGTCTCTTAATGTGATCTGGCAATGAGAGCAAAATTCGCAAATGACAAATAAAATTATTTTATCAATCAATAAATTACCTAACTAACGATGCTTTAGACCTAAAGAAAATCGCTCCAATTATCTAATAAACGCCTGATATTAAATATAATAATTTAGTTTATCTTTCCGTCCCGTAATTTTGTGTAACGTCTGTAATTTTGTTCGAATTCAGAGCTGAAAAACGGCCGGAGATGGGGCTCGAACCCCGGGCCACCAAACCCGAACCGGCCGATTAAAGCATGTTACTAAGGCCGCCTTTTCGTAGACTGCCAAAAAGTTGCTATAAATATATACTAGGGCCAGCAAAAACGCGAACCAATGTTTCGTCATTTTTGACGGGTTACATCTAGCGATTTTATAAAAATAATATCTCAAAGTAAACAATCATCTTTAATTAATAAAAAAAAATCTTAATCGTTCAGTTGGTTTTATTTCTTTATTTTTTTCATATATTTTCGAGACTGTTTTAAAAAAAAAGATTTATTTTTCTGTACGTGTAAGGATTGAAAATAACCTTATAAAGTAGAGGTAAGAACATTAATGTTTTGGCGTTGTTAGATTCCAGACCAGTGAAGAATATTCGAGTGAATTAAAAGAAATATAGTCGCTGTGTATATAATAAAGAAAATGTGCCGTTTAGTACATTTTGAGATGAACGAATCAATTTGTCAATTTTTCATATAAATAATGTAGATATACTATAAAAAAAAACATTGTCGTTGATCTGGAAAGTCTGCCTAGTAATTATTTAAAATATTTTTTATAAAGCTAGTCTGTGCAATAATTTTTTAACAGTTTCATTCGTCTATCTCAGAATGTACTAAAACGGCACATAGGATTAATTATAATATATATATACAGCTACGATATTTTTTCTTCTTTTTCATACAACACGCGGCACTTGCGTCATCTTTTTCACACAAAATATGTTGTTTTCGCAATGCCTCGGAAAGATTCTTTACATTCATAGTATTTACTCGAATTTTTCAGTATTTACGAGTGTCCTTGTCATTTCAGTGTTTGAGATATTTCGATAGTCCGTAGTTCCTTCTGGTTCAGCATCTCGTTACAATATTATAAAATGATTAGAATTTATAAGTAAATAAAAATAAAGCGAGATAAAATTCCTGAAATCAAAGCACTTAATATTTTGTCACAAGAATAAAATTAATCTGCTTACAATAAAAAATAATATTTTGGCGGTAAATCATTTTCTTTTCATATAGATTATATTTCAGCCGGAAATTTTCCGACTGGAATATTGTCGGTTTTTCTAAGCCTTTACTGAATATGATAGAAAAACTCCTTTCATTACCGATCATCCTCATTCTGATAAAATTTTCCAGGTGGTCGATTTCCTTCCAATAGTAAAATAACGATTTCTTTCCAAGAAATCTATTCAATGTTTTAACCGCTCCATAGAGAAAAGTCTTAAGAGGAAAGACATTCAGCATTTATGTTGAGAACCAGTGCTAATCCTAAAGATATATTCACTGCAGTACTCTTGAGCTAACACGGTATTTTTTTGCAATCTGGTTGTGACTCCATTTAAAGTTACAATGTTTGAGATTGAAATAAAGATGTAATTGCAAGATAGTTAGAAATCGGAGTTTGTATTTCGCTTCAGTATTCCATCAACAAACAATGATTTGATGCTGAATGGTGATTGGCAGGTTTTAAATTTAAAAGTCTAATCAGGAGTCTGATATAGAGTAATATAAAGATTCTACCCTTTATTTAATGAATGGGGTTTAAAAACAAATGTTGTTGAGAAAGATATAGGGAGGAGAGTGACTGCCGGGAAAAGGGTGAACGGTGCTTTGAACGCAATAATCTCTAATAGAAATATGTCTACGGATACAAAACTAGCGGTACATAATGGAGTTCTGGTACCGACACTAAAGTATGGAAGTGAATCCTGGAGCTGGCAGAAGAGGAACGAAAGTAGATTGAATGCAGTGGAGATGAGGTCCCTTAGACGTATGTGTAGCAAATCCGTGTATGGTAAAGTAAAGAATGAAGATATTAGGAATGAATGTAAAGCTGATCGTAGCATAATACATATAATAAAAATAGGTTCGCTCAGGTGGTTTGGGCGTATTGAGCGAATGAATGAGGAAAGAATGGTAAGAAAGATATATGATGCAAGTGTTGACGCCGCCAGAAAGAGAGGGCGACCACGGAAGACGTGGCATGACCAGATTAACCAGATACTGGAAGATGGTCCTGTTAGAAGCCTGAACAACCGTCGAGTTTGCATGCGAAGATGTATGAATGTAGACGAAGCGAAAGTTGTATGTCAGGACAGAAGAGTATGGCGCTCTATCCTCTCTGCCTACCCCCATGAAAACAGCGTGATGGTAAGTTAGTTAGTAGTCAAAACAAATGTTTGTAGGCTACCGTGGGTTGTCATATTGAAGTTTTAGGGAAGGTTCGTAAGTCGTCGGAATGAAAGAGCGATTTATTGTTTGAGTTTATTTCTTCCCGGTGATATGCCCCGGAAGCAAGTGAAGAAGAATAAGGAAAATAAATTATTGACAAAGGAAAAGATGATGCTCGGAGGTCTGCCTGATGTTACGGCATGGCCCCGACTAGTGTGATGTCACCGTGTCCGTAGCTCAAACCATTTGGTTTCATATGTTTACATTACAGGCGACGGCCGGCGCGGTTTGTTTACGTAAACATAATAAAAAAGGATCCTTGCTATCGGAGACAGATAGGTACACAGCGTGAATCGGCTGGGTATCGCTACATAATAAACGATTGTGATGAGCATTTGAAGTAGATTTTTGATATATTATTTCAAGTAGCTATACAAAATTATGTCCTTTTATTTTATCCCTTATGTTACTACCCGGGTACCCGGGTATCCATTTCCGACTTCAAGTTAAAATAATTTTATTCATAAACCTTTGATGCTATTGTCCGCCCGGATCCCCATTATATGAGGTATTTGAAAGGGATTTATGTATTTTTTTGTGTAATTTTATTTTTAAAAAGGTATTTTATATGACCTTAAACTTGTCTAGTCCTCTGATTACTACCCAGGGTACCCGGGTACCCATTTGGTATTGATATTCTCATTCAGTGATAGACATAAATTTTACCATCAGATTTTGTTGTATTGTAAAAATTAATTATGTTCGGTTTATTTTTGAGTCCCGACGTTACATCATTACGATGCGCAGATGATAAAAGTATAACTTTCTTCAGTTTTTTTGATACACAAGAACATTTTTTTACATTATCATTGAATCCAAATAACAATCATTTACTTTCGCCGGAATATACTTTTTATTTCGTCTCAATGTACCACACCGGTTGCCATATTCCAAGATAAAATAATGTGTTGTGCTTTGGCATATAACATTGGAAATTTTACGTCCACAGCCTTTGAGCGGCCAATTCTTTCACGTTGGTGAATTTCTCGTCCAGATATTAATTTTCCGGTGTATATTTAGCCAGTAAGAGGATAATAATTTTCTCCATCACATATCCACCATACTTTAACCCCTATTTGGCGGGCTTAGACTGAATATATTGCATAAATTGTATACATCCGCTGTAGAAAATGATTGATTGTAAAAGTTGGGTTGTAGAATCTACATATGCTGAAAATTTTTGAATTGTATCAACCACACATATTTCACGTATCGACGCAGCTCTACCTTCATTCAATCGGTATTTCCTCATATTAGCATCATTGAAGCGAGGAAATTGGACACTCGACATTGGGTATAAATTACATTTGAACAAATCAAAATATAATCTGTATTTAGGTAATCGGCACCATATACTATCAGCATACCCATGAATGCATTTAACTTGGATGAAGTCAAAGCCTTCCAATGTGGTTTATTAGTACGATCATGTTCGTTGTACTCAATATTTATTTTCTTGGCCTCTTTATTGGTGTGACGGACAATAGTATCAACAATTTCTGGTGTAAAAACATATTTTTATGTAATACTAATAGATATTGCTTTTCTTGATCCGTGTAAATCACTTCTTTGGCGATGATGAACGATATAATGCGATGTAGTTTTATAATATGCGGATTTTTATGCCACCATCATTTCATTGCATTGCTAGCCCAAAAATGAACTTGAGCAGATATCGGTGGTTCAATATTATCCTATCTTATTTTTCACGTGATGCAATATAGTCCATATCTTCTACTAATTCTTTATCGTCATCTTCTGTATTTGAATATTTATTTTGATCAGTGCATTCTGAAATCCAATCTTCGTTCTTGCTATTCAAAAAATCCTCTGTATCTAAGACCGTATCGTTACATAGCAATTGGAGTAAACAATCTTTTTTCAGAAGCGCTCTATCAATAAAAAAATATAATATAATTAATTTATATCTTTGATTTCATTTAACGTGAAAATATTAATAAGAAAACATCAACACATATTACCATTATTAAAATTTTAGTGAATTTGAAAAAAGTTGAGACGATGAAAACTTTAATGTCGTAAACATATGATAAATTTTAACTTTAAATAATATATAACATATGATAAATTATAACTGTTATAAATATATAATAAATAATTTGCACATGAGACATGTCCGCCTTTTACTAAGATAGCTAGAATTGAAGATATAAATTAAAAATTCAGTCAAAATGTACTAGTCAATGTCAAGCAAACAGATAAAAATCAGG